>JAQOWM010000279.1:0-84770 GCA_029041755.1 Resseliella maxima | reverse complement strand
ATCTTGTAAAGCTTCATCTTCATTTTGAGCAACAATTATTATGTCATCCATGTAAGTGAGCATAATCCTTTTTGCAATTAGTGGTTGAAAAATGAAATTTATAAAGCGGCAAAAAATAGCTGGGCTGTTACATAATCCGAATGGAACTTTTTTGAATTCATATTGGCCGGAATGTGTGATAAAAGATGTGTATTTTTGACTTTCTGGTTTTTGACTCGAAAATCAAAAAATCCATTCGCTAAATCAAGAGTTGTAAAAACTCTACCTTCTTCGAGTGCATCAAGTTGATCTTCTAGTAATGGCATAAGAAATTTATCTTTAATAATGTTTTTATTTAACTTACGAAAATCGACACATAAACGTTTTGTTCCATCTTTCTTAGGCACATTGCTAATCGTACAGAAAAATCTGAGTAACTGTGTTGTATTACGTCATCTTTAAACCATTGCTCAATTTGCTGTTCAATTTCAGTTTTTTTTTAAGTGTGACATACGTTTTGGTTTTGATGAAATGGGCTTTTCATCAGATAAAATTATCTCCATTTCGATCGGGCATTTGTTAATTTGAGTTGGTTTGTAATTTCTTATTAATTCTTTTAGTTGTTTCCTGATGTCTGGGTTTGTAATGTGTGATATATAGGGTTCATTTTGTTCTCTCAAACCAATATAAAAAATATGGTTTAATTCATGAATTGTTGATTTCTCCATTATCGTTTCATTTTGTTCATTTATCTTGCTATTTTTTCTTTTTTTGTAATTTCACATTTATCTTCGTCGTTTTGATCACTCTCTTTTTTTATGAGTGTTTCATTTTTACAAATTTTTATTGAACTTTTGTTAAGTATATCCATTCCAATGATTAAATTTTCATGGATTGAATTCCAATTAATAACAAAACATTTAATATCATAACTACTTTGATCTATTATTATATTTGCTTCAAATGATCCCTTCAAAGTATCAAAGCCGCCTACTCCTTTGATTGATTCATTGCTTGGTGTATACTTGATTTTTTGTACTTTCACAATTTTTTCATTCATTGCAGTAATATCGCTACCGATGTCTAATAATGCTATCATTTTGATGTTATTAATTTTAACTTCTTTATGTACTCGATCTCGAACAATTATATTCATTCGTTTTTTCTCTGATGTCTTTGGTTCAACACAAGATCGACTAAGATGACCAAATGAATTGCATCGAAAGCATTTCGGTCCCTTGTCTTTATCGGGGCAGCTGTCTTTTTGATGCGATTTATCTCCACAATTTATGCAATGGTTACTTGATTTTATATTACTTGATTTTATATTACTTGATTTTTCTTTTTCGAAATTATAATTTTTTACATCGTTTCTGCTGAATTTCATTTGTTGTGAATTTTGGATTTCGTATGATATTAACCTTTTTTTGAATTCTTGTAAATTTTGTGCATCATATAAATAACTTTTCATATGTTGTGGACCTGGTAAGCCGTTTGTCGTATGTGAAATAATTGCTGGTATATCAATATTTCCTTGGGAACCAATTGCTAACATTTCATACAAATACTCCACATTTGTTTCGTTTTGCTTTTTTTTACGTTGACTGAGTTGTTGGTGAATAAGTAATGAGTTTACTTGTTGTCCATATTCAGTTTCTAATTCTGCTTTTAATGTGTGCCAGTTCGTTGCAATGCTTTCGAATTCAATGAACGATTTCGCTGGTCCTTGCATCATTCGTTTCGCAAAAATAAATTTATAGATATCTGATAAATTAAAAATTTTGCTTTGCTCTTCGAAATGAATAAGCCAGTCATGGATGTTGCTTCGCATATCACCTTTAAACTCTCTAAAAGTACTTTTGATATCATCGAAACGCAATCCAATTGATATGTTTGGAGAAGTCATCTTCAATGGTGAATTTCCAAAATTTTCATACTGGCTTTCACTTGAATTTTCGCTTTCATTTTCGTTAACATTTTCGTTTGTGTTTTCGTTACTCATTTTCGTTATAAAATTAAATTTTGTGCAGTTGAGCCCCTTAATTCTTCTTCTTCGACTTGCATAATAAAAACAAAAGAATTTGTTTTTGTGAAGATTAATTTTTTTACTCTTAGAATTTTGTTACATTTACAATATAAGTTTATATTTTGTGATGGTTAACTTGAAATTAATTGATAATCAACAACAACATAAAATATTTTTGAAATAATAAATGAATAAAAACTCGAACATGTTTTTGATTCAATGCTATTTTTTTTATTTTTTTTAGGTAAAAAAGAGAGATTGTGTGTGAGAGAGAGAGAGAGAGAGAGAGAGAGAGAGAGAGAGAGAGAGAGAGAGAGAGAAAGAGAGTATATATATATATATATATATATATATATATGTGTGTGTGTGTGTGTGTGTGTGTGTGTGTGTGTGTGTGTGTGTGTGTGTGTGTGTGTGTGTGTGTGAGTGAGAGAAAGAGAGTATGTTTGAAAGAGAAAATGTGGGAGTGTGTGTGTGTTTTAATGCAAACAAAAATCATTATGTTTTTTTCTTATTAATTTTTTTTATTGAATTTTTAAATGAAAATATTCTGGTATATAATCATACTTCACACGAACAAAGTCTTTTTGAACTTCAGTTGCACTTAAATTTGCATTCAATACCAACACTGATAATGAGTCACCATACTTTTTATGTATGAGCCAATCTTTATGTAGAACATTCAATCGCTTGATATAATCCAAAGAAATATTTTTTTCTTCTATGCATGCACGTTGTTTAATGCGTTTGAATACATTTTTTGGTGTTGATCTCAAGTAAATAACGAGGTTTGGTTTAATATCGTTGGATTGGTTAATGAATGTATATCATTTTAGTAAAATATCAAATTCTTCTTTTTCAATATTTTTCTCCTATAGTAATAAATTATGGGAATAGTAGTGTTCACTGTGAATTGATCTTTCCATTATTTTTATTGTTTTAGTACATGGTTTTGAATAATTTTTCAACATTGTAAGAAGTGTATATGATTGAAATGGAAAACTCCATTTTTAATAAATTTGAACCGTTTAAGTTCAAAGTTCTCTTTTCAAATGGTTCTGGTACAATTTGAATATCTTTGAAACGATGATTGAAAAACTTCAAAAAGGTGCTTTACCCAACACCACTATTACCTTCCATTGAAATTGTGAATGTTTTATTAACTTTACTCATTGTTTTGAAATTACTATTTTTTGTTCATTGGCGCTAGTTTTGAGTTATTGTATGAGTAGTAGCAGTAAACAAAATAAACAACATCTACAAATCTGCTTACCATGAATTTTATATACACAGATAAAAAAATTTTCGGAATATTGGCAACACTGTTGCGATTGTCAAAAATCTTATGGAGCAAGAACACAACCATTGTTGTAAATATCGTAAATTTGGTCGGAATTTGAACATTCACAACCCAATGTTGCCAATATTCCGAAAATTTTTGTGGGGGTGTGTGCAACACAACACCAGATTGTAGATGCATCACATAGTACATACAAGATTTAGTTGCATCTGATTGTGCGACACATTCGGACGTATTTTGCAAGGCTTCATAACTACCGAATGTACTGAAAAGAAATCAGAGGTACTATGAATATACTGTGCGTATACTGGATGTGACTAAATGTATTTGAAAAATAAATAGCTGTCAACGCATAGCTACAATACATGTACTTACCTAACCACACTTTCATTGTTCCATTTTTCTATGCATTTAAGAATAAATCTAATCGAAAAAGTTTCTAAATAAAAATGACATATATTTTTGACATAAACTTGAAGAATTGTTTGGGAGGAAAATTTTCAAATCATGTTAAGAAATGAAATTCAAGTAAGAATTAATTTCACACATTTTATCATTTTTTAAAATATTTTATATTTATATATATTTTTTTATTGATTTTGCTCTATTCAGTATATGTGGCTATATAAAAATATATGTCATTTTCATTTAGAAACTTTTCCGATTAGATTTATTCTTGAGACGGACAAAATTTACGATGAAAATGTTCTTTTGTTTGAAAAATGAAACAATGAAAGTGAGTTTAGGTAAGTACATGTATTGTAGCTATGCGTTGACAGCTATTTATTTTTCAAATACATTTAGTCACATTCAGTATACGCACAGTATATTCATATTACCTCCGAGTACTTTTCAGTACATTCGGTAGTTATTAATCTTTGTATTTTTGTCGTTGCTTTTAAACATGCTACAAATTTGAAAAGATGTGTGAGAGAATGAGAGAGAGAGAGAGAGAGAGAGAGAGAGAGAGAGAGGAGAGAGAGCGGGAGAGAGATATGTATGTTATGCGCGCTCGAAGAGTGTATGTATGTGTGTGTGTGTGTGTGTGTGTGTGTGTGTGTGTGTGTGTGTGTGTGTGTGTGTGTGTGTGTGTGTTATGTGTGTACACTAATACTTAAAAACGTGGATTAAATCGGCATAGCTATACTACTTTTACGATAGGGTCACCAGTACTCACACATGCATGCAGATCAATACAATATGTATGCATTCAAGAAAGTCCCAATATATCCAGAACACGTGAGTTCCACACTAAATACATTTTTTCTACATATGTGTGTATTTTCGTCAATATGTATGCGTATTTTAACAAACACATTTTGAATTTAACGTTGATTTTTATTTGTTGTATGTTGTCAGAAAAAAAACATACATAAAAAGTGAAACGGATTCGTATTGCTTATTTCCTTTGATTGTTATTGTTTGTTTGATAGGAGTGCATGTTAATCAAAACTATCATCGATTCAATCACGGTTTACCTATTTTTTCCATTTTCAACACACGGAAAAAGCAAATAATTATAAAAAAAGAAGAAAAACCAGTAAAGCATTATTGAACTATGTTATAATCGTTCTGCAAGATACTGTGTACAGTTTTCTAATTTCCAATCAGAGAATGGATTCTTTTGCGGAACAAATGCTTGACGAAATAGACCGTCGCTACAAAGCATACCAGCTATCAAACAATTCCATTGCTCAATATAAATGTAATGAGGAAGAGAACGAAAGAGTGAGTTGTAATTTCATGCAATGAAAAGTTTTCAATGAAAATTCATAGTATTGGTTTATTTTTTCAGTCTAATCATATGGTTGTGATTGTTAGCGATGAACCAGGGTCAATCAAAATGAATATAAATGGGAATATGCCAACACATTTAAAATCAGAAATGATTTACACAAATAGTACAATAATTAAAGGTTACAGTGACTTTCCGGATGTTTCTACTTCAAAAACTTGTTCTGTGCAACCAGTATTGCCTCCAAAACCAGCATTGCCTCCAAAACCAGAATTGCTTCCGAAAACATGCCCTGCAAATGATATAAATAACCCAAAAGAACCCAATACATGCGTTGCAATATTCGACCGGAAACTACCTCATATTAAAAAAGATCCTGCTGAAATGTCACTTAAGGAACGTCTTGCATTGTTTGAAAAAAAAAACCATGTCGAATTGTTACCAAAGATATCGTTAGGAAAACCTAAACAAAATTATTTATCGAATTGCAACGAACAAGGCATAACACCACTCATATCAAAAACATTGAATTCAGGTGAAATATCAACACAGAAACATTTCTATCGTGTATTGAATTCTTTTAAATCAGAAGTAACAAATTTGTGTTATTGACATTTATTTAATAACAAATAGTTTTTCCATTAGAAACTACAGTTGATGGAAAAGACATATCTGAAAAAGATTCTTCCGGAGATATCAAAGCACTAAGTGACGTAGAAGAAAATATCCAAAAAATATTAATACCAAAAAGAACAAATCATGTGGAAAGTGTAAAATTCACAATTAGAAGGAACTTATCACCAAAGTCCGCACCACCACCACCACCCCCAAAAAAATCCAGTGTAATTCAAAGTACAGAGAATGCAATTGAATTCGAAGAACGATCAACTCCAAAAAAATGGTCCAGTCAAAATCGAAGCGGTAATTTTAATTCAAGAAATCATATTATATTATTTGTTTTATACATTTTATCCAGTATATTTTATTTCCATTTAGAAAGCCCAAATACGTTATATGGTGATTTGACTCCAATTATTACATTAATGCAACCTACAAATATGAAACCAGGTATGTTTTGTTGGTATTTTTCAAAAATATCAACAAAAAAAAATTTGGTTGCCTAATGATTTATTATGATTTTTTGGAATTTATCTAACATTCAGAATTATTCCACAGATGAGACTATTGGACTGAACGAGCTGCACCAAAGTGAAACCAATTTTTCAATAGTTTGTAATAGTAATCAGTATCAAGCAAAGGAAGAAGACAAATGGGATAAATTCATAGAATGTTTATTATTTTTTTGCTGTGTAGCATAATATTGCACAAGTTAATATATATTTTTGTTCATTTTGTATTTTGGTATTTATATTGATAATAATTTCGTTTCATTATTTTAAAATGGGAATATCAAAATAAAAACACTATGGATAGATTAATTACAATATGTTATTCACGAGTTGTAGTATCTGAAACATATATTGTACAGTGAGCTAACAAGATTATATACTGTGGCTTTTTGGATTAAATTATATTCGTCTTATTATTGCGTTTATTTCCATTGTGTGTGAAATTCTTCTGCTGCGAATATTTATAATCAAAAGTTCTACTTTCTTGAATGAAATTTAATTTTCATAAATATGAGAAATAAATATAATAAAAATAATAAAAATAATAAAATTCAAAATAAGATGCAGAAATAAATATATAAAAATGTTTCTATTTACATATGTACATTTTATCCAACAACAATAACAATCATTTTATCCTATTTGATTTTAATTCAAAAGATCAATATAAAACATTAAACGCACTCGTTTTGAAGCATTTTGAAAATGAGAATTTTCTAACTTACACATGAAAGAGTGACGATAACAAAATCAAACACAAATACATATACAAAGAAACGAAAACGCAAATAAATACGGGAACGTTCTGAGAGTTCATACTGTTAATAGCATAAGACGCACCCTTTTGTTGGTTCTAATAATGTGTTTTGTGAACATAGTTTGAAGAAAAATTCATTTTATTACAAGGTAACGCAAACTGAGTTATTTAAACACTAACGTTACGAAATAACTATAAGGATAAAAGCAAATCAATCGTTTAAAACATCCAATTAGTTGGATTGCAATGATCTTGTACATTTTTAATGTACTCAATTTTGAGATTAAATTTCTTGGATATTATCTGTTTTGTTTTCTTTGTGTTTAACAAGAAATATTGATTTATTTAGTAAGATGAAACTTGACTGCAGTTTTGTTTTATAGATATACTTACTCAAGTAAATTCAATAGTCAAAATTAATAAAAAAACATCAAATTTTAATCCTATAAAATTTAAATAGAAATAATTGAATTAAATCGAATATTTTAGTTTCATAAAATGGTCGTTGCGTTTTGTTACATGATTTATATTTTGAGTCTTTTTTTAGATTTTCAATTTGAGCGCCTTTTATTATAATTACATTTACTAAGGTATTTTTGACAAATATAGGCCGAATGCGGTATTAACATCAGTGTATGTGCTATGAGGTCGTTACGCATACATTTTCGTAGCGATTTTGACAGTTGTGAAACGCTGCTATTTAATGTTCGTGCTATTGTTGCTACTGCTGCCTCTTTTTCATTTTAAAAGGAAATTGTCAAAATGTAATATTACATGGGAGCTCTCCATTAAATAAAAGAAAGGAAATTTATATTTTCATTCAAAACATCGGGAATAACATCGCTTAAGTTATTATATTGTTTTGGTTTGTTTCAGTAGAATTCTTTAAAATTTTGTGCAATTTTGTTATTTTTTTTTGAAATGTTGAAGTTAAATGCGAAGTGACTTCATTTTGTAAAACAGAAAGAGACAGAGAAAAGCAAAGATTCTGAAAACAATATTCGACACATCGTCATTAATGGATATCATTATCATTTACTACAAAAAATATTATTGAGTGTGCAGAGCATAATCAATGAATAATAATCAGGAATTGATGTGATTCATTTTTCAAAAAAATTAATTGAATTAATAAGATTTTATAATTTTGAGGTTGACATTACTCACATGTAATAAGTTTGAATAATATATATATATATATATAATATATATATATGCATATATGTTGTTATATATATATATATATATATATATATATATTTATATATATATATATAGTTTGTGTGATTTCTATGATAGAAATAAATTAATAAGACATGAGAAATTATGAAGAGAAATAATTTATAATTATGAAATAAGGATTTCAAGAATCACAAATATTGATATATTGAGAAGAGCCTAAATCAAATTTAAATGAAATGAAAAAAAAAAAATATCGCTGAAAATAGGTTATACACGTAAATTTTCCTATGAACCGACCACAAAAATAATCTTATATATTATTAAAATAGAAAAAACATCAAGAAAATATTGCTTTGGTTTTAGATGGAACAAAAATTCCAACTTAAAATAATAATGTGCAATTTAATGATTATGTTTTTTTGTGTATGTTTCGATAACATAAGGTTTATTTCTCTCTCAGTTTCAATAAAAGTGATTTACGTCTATTTCTGATAAAAAATATTTTGCATTATTCGTAGCTATTAATATTAATAATACAGTTTTGATCTATTATTTCAGATAAAATAAGAGCGCAAATACAAAAAACTTGTCTAATTTATGAAAAACTGATATGGTCCAATAACATAAATAAGCGATTGTATTAAATTATCAAAATCCCTATCTATCTAAACACACTGCATTTGGAAGTTTGAAGCAGAATTAAAGTGATGGATAGGAGCCGCGGCATTAGCAAACATAGTAAAAAACGAATGAGGAAGTCTAGCAAAAAATCCAAAAAACATCGAAAGTCTCCATATCTTGATGAATACGATTCATATGGTAAAACACGATCAAACAAAGATTTTTTACAATCAAAACTTGTAGAGTATTCGGATGTAAGTTCTGAAGACTTTTCAGCACCAGAGCCTGGTGAAATACAAGATGAAGAAATAGCATATTCATTCAATGATTTAGATTGTCAAAAGTAAGTGATAAAGTTTGCTAATAAATATAAAGTATTAATAGTAATGGTATTTTTTAGTAATGGCCATTCTAGCCGAAATAATCCTTCGTCAGCAGCTGGTAGTATTATTCATGTCGATAATGCGAAGCTTTCATCAACACTATCGCAACGAAAATTAGAGGTTGGATCACCAATTAGTTCATCATTGTCATCGCATTCAAGATCTAAAGTGAGTATTACAACGCATCATCATCAACAGGTAAAGAAAAGTGGGAAAAAAATCTTCACTTTCAATCAATCAATTAAATTATGTTTGACATGTCTAAAATAAAGTTCAAATTATTTTTTTAGCTTTCACCCTCCTCATTTCATGATAACATCGAAGATGAGGATGATGATGAAGATGAAATGAAATCGGATGACTCGACTGAAGTTGACCGTAGAAGAAAAAAAGCAAAGAAGACCAAAAAGAAAAAGAACAAGAAAAAGAAAAAACGAAAACGCAATAAGTCTATTTCAAGCATAGAAAATATATCCGATAATGATTCAATGCTGGACAATGATTTAAATTTAACACCACCTATACGAAATACATCTCCCTCTCATTGGGAGAAACGATATACACCAACTCGTACAGATACTCTGTCAAAATCACCAATGACCCCACCAATCAGACCGAACAGTAACATCAGCATTTACTCAGATACAAGTTAGTATTTTTCTTTCATATGAGTGCAAATGCTTAGACTAATAGTTTATTAATCTTTCAAATATAATTAAATGAATAAATATTTGTTTTTATTCAATTTTTCTTTTTTAAAGCACAAAAATATATGGTTTCATCGCCGCATACTCCACCATTAGTGCCCAGAAAATCAACATTAGCCGCATATCATAATAGTCCGATTGACGTGGACGCGAATTCGAGCGGAAGTCATTCCCATTCGCTTTCACATTCACAATATCGATCTCCTGGAAACAATCGTAGAAATGTATACAATTCACCTTCACATAGTAGCAAGAGAAGGCGTACAGAACGCCCATATGATAGACCGTCAGACTATCCATATTCATTAAAACGAAATACTGAAACTCAGAATCATCGACATTCTCGTGAACGAATTGCAGAGACATATGATTTAACGTCATCATCGTCCCGTGTATTGGCTTCAAGCAGAAAGCGCCGGCCACCACACAGTCCATCACCAGGTAGAATGAGTAAAAGACATTCCCACAGTCCACGAGCATTTCGTGTAGTTGGATCTCCAGCATATTTTCCTTCACGTTCAAATCGAACAAAAAACGACTCATCACCAAGGACAGCTCGTTCACCAACACCTCCAACAAGGAAACTTGATATTAATAATAAAATTCCAGACACTAGCCTATTTGCTGAATTAGTCAAAGACAAACATAAACGCGATAAAGTTTTAAAAGAAATCATTGATAAGCAAGAGGAAAAGTCTGTCAATTCAGGTGGCGAAAACTCAAATTGTGCTATTATCAATAATAACAATTTGGTTGAAATTGACACTGGTGAATTTTAACAATTTATTTATACATAGAATATATGATATTACATATTAAAATTTTCATACACACACAAACATATATATATATATATATACATATATTAATACAAACATCTATATTAATACAAACATTCTAGTCGATTCAACAAGTGTGTCAATATGTTCTGATAAAACCAATGATGCTCAGGCATCGAATGGAACGAAAGATGCTGTATGCTTAGTTGACATCCCAATGCCAAACGCAGAAGAATGTCAAAGTGGAAAAACTACCTCAAAAGAAGGTGCAGCAACAACAAATCCAAAATCAACAGAACAATCACCTACTGAAATAAAAACGAGTTCATCAGACAAATTACAAAATGATTTGCATCGGCAATTCAGTCTTCTTTCAGGGCCACCACCCCCACCTCCGAGTGAACCAAAATCAACACTTAGTTCAAACATTGTGCACACGGTAATATTTCAACCCAATATATCCTTTTTTAAAATGAATTTATTATTTAGAGGCAAAAAACCATTTTGCTTTTGTTATATTATCTTGAAAAGATAAATTAATATAAAATGCAATCTATCTATAGGTGATAATATTAATTTTTTAAAATGATTATAGGATATGACAACAACTGATTTTCTACGACAACAAACTAAATTGAATTATCAGGTAAATGTTGCAAACTTTTTGGAAATAACATTTATATTATGAACTGTTGGGGCGATTTATTACTGAAAATCGTGTTTTAGTACTTTTCATTACTTTTAAATTTTTTCTTCTTTGGTATGTGTCAGTAATGCAGTTCTTTTGTCAGTGCTTGACAGAATCCTGGCATTTCATGCCATTTTTTGTATTAGTAAGACGAAATCGCACACAAAAAGTCAGTGCAATTATATTCTAACAACTCAAATCTGAAATTGAATTGATCATTTTTCTCAATTGAAATGAATGAACAAAAATCTTAAATAATCGCTACAAATATATATAAATGCGATTTACAACAATTTTAAAAGTCTAGAAAACACTACAAAACCAAATAGATTTGATATAATTGTGAGAAAGGGAGAGAAATTATACTTATTTTAAGCAATCTAAAAGAATTTCACTTGAATAAAAAATAAAATTGTAAAAATTAAGAGGGCTATATGTGGAGAGTTTAGAGTCTAGAATAATTTCTGACGACATCTATCGTATCTCAGCAATATGTTGACAGTTTGACAACAACATGTTGCTTTTGAATGTGATTGAAAATTCGAGAGATGTAAATATTCATTTCAAGCAATGAGCAAAAAAATCATTCATCTTACATAGTTTATATAGCTCCCTTATTGAAAATTCGTGAACATGTTTGAAGGTCTAGTTTAAAAAAATAATAGGTTTTGTACTTGAAAGATTTTTTTCGATGATTTTAAATTACAAACATTAATAGTCAAATATTCGTATTGAGTGTAATGTCGATATTTGAACTGGTACTGAAAAATTGCTTTCAGTACTTTTCAGTTTCTTTCAGTAACTGTCAGTTTTTTCAGTTCATTCATTATAAATTCGCTCATTATTATTTCCTTAGAAACCAAACTAACATGGGAAAAAATATTTTTTTATTCTTCTCATAAACAGCAAAATATTTCATCAACTACTAGCAAATCCAATAGCACGACCATATCAAAGCCAAAAAATCTAACAAAATTGCCCATGCCACCAGGTGTAAATGTGAGTGAATTAGAAGATATTAATACACCAAGTCCACCACGAAGCACAAGTCCAGTAAGTAAGCAATCAAAAGTTACTTCAAAGCAAGCAACTTCTGGAAATAGAAAAGGGGGACTTCTTAATTTGCCAATGCCACCAATGGTACCTGGAAGTGAAGATTTAAGTGGAGATGACGACTATATTAGTTCGCCAACAATTCCTAGCCACACGGCAACTCTAAAACAGAATAACAGCGGCTCTCATGGGTATATGCATTATTGCATTTTTCAGAAAATTAAACAATTACTTCTCATTTATTTATATGTTTAATGTAAAAAAATCAAATAACTCTAACGAACATTGAATCATTCTTCAGAAACTGTAGTGGAAACATCAATAAAAAGGATATAAAACGTAAGCGTCCAACTATTCTGCATAGAAGAAATTCAAGAAGTCAAGCAATCAAAGATTGGGGTGAGCGCTGTGTCGATGTTTTTGAAGTTATTGCCCAAATTGGAGAAGGAACTTACGGCCAGGTAATAATAGTTTATAATATTAGGATGACCGCGATTTGGACTTTTCCCAAATTTAATCTCGCCCGATGCATTTTTGTAGGTAACGATCAAGAATAATTCCTGTGTAGTTTCAGCTCGATCAGATGACAGGAAATGGATACGACTCGGCCTTGAAATTTGATATTGTGATCTAATGGGGAAGTAGAAAATTCTACATGATTCTCCCTAACTCATGCCAGTAGTTTGAATTAATTTTAGCAGTGTTGTAATCGTTTTTAGAGTAAGTTTTCCGCTAAATCCATAAGAGAAATCAGATTTATAGTTTTTCCATTTTTGAATACGTTTGAGGTCAAAAATTCCCCTAGAAATTCCCAAAAATGACAAAAAAATTGTTTACAACACTTCTAAAATAAAACAATACAGACATTAGTTAGAGAGAAATATGTAGAATTTTCTACTTCCCCATTGGATCTCAATACCAAACTTCAAAGCCAGGTCGCATCCACTTCCTGTCATCCGATCGGGCTGGCACTTTACAGGAATTATTTTTAGGCCCATTAAAAATGTTTGATCGATCCATTCTTGAGATGGTGAATTACTATAAATATATGTATAATTTTATTCCTAGGTATACAAAGCTAGAGATAATCAAGCAAAAGAAATGGTGGCATTAAAAAAGGTTCGACTTGAACATGAGAAAGAAGGCTTTCCAATAACGGCAGTACGCGAAATAAAAATTCTGCGTCAGCTTAATCACAAAAATATTGTGAATCTACGAGAAATTGTGACAGATAAGCAAGATGCTTTGGAATTTCGTAAAGACAAAGGATCGTTCTATTTGGTCTTTGAGTACATGGATCATGATTTGATGGGTTTACTAGAATCTGGAATGGTTGAATTTAACGAAGAGAATAATGCTAGTATAATGAGACAATTATTAGATGGGCTCAATTATTGTCATAAAAAGAATTTTCTACATCGAGACATTAAATGCTCGAATATATTACTGAATAATAAGTAAGTACCAAATAACTTATTCATATCAATGATATTATAAATAATCCTAAAATGATTTTTTTAAAATTTTAATAGGGGTGAAGTTAAATTGGCAGATTTTGGTTTAGCACGTTTATATAATGCGGAAGACAGAGATCGTCCGTATACGAATAAAGTGATTACGCTCTGGTACAGAAATAATCAATATATTTATTTAGTAGAAATTTGCGATATTTAAATATTTATGAGATATTTGTTAAATTCAAAAATACACTATATCATAAATATTTGAAATTTCTAGTGAATATTCGATTCATTTTTGTCCTTAAGTTAGCTTTTAAGTTTTAAATTGAAATCATGAAAACAAAACATTGTCGTGATAGCAAAATGACTATTGCTTAAAGTTGATTTGAGATTTGGTAGCTGAGATCAAGTCAATATTCAATATGGCATCATTACGATCACATTATGAAAAGAGAGAAAAAAAGGGACACTGCATGTTCTTAGCATTGGTGAGTTTTTTTTAAATATGCATCACGCAACATGATTTACAAAGCGATGTGTATTCTGAATAATGTACCAATCAATACAGATTTCAATACAAAAGCTAACGTATTAAGATAAACTCTTGCAGCAGCAGAAAAAGAACAGCTAAGAAGAAAAATAGGTCCGGTGCGTCATCTAGGTATGAAGCGAGATAAGTTGAATGGTATTGATGAAATATGATTGACAAATGAATTTGATTGTATTTTTTTCCAAATCTTTATTTTTTTCTGTATATTCTTCATATAGGTAGTGCTGGCAAACAAAAAGTGCTATTCTTCAGTATGCCTTTTTCTTACAGCTGTGCATGTATGATCTCAAATACCAATCTCAAATTCATGGCATAATTGCAATATTTAAATCATATTGGCCGTACAAATAATCCAATGCCAATCAGACATTAGCATTTACGATATTCAGTATATTTAAAAATAGTTAGAATATTTGCAAAATATTTAGAATATTTATTTTTATTTTCTTTTAATGTACCTCCCTAGGTACAGACCTCCTGAGCTACTATTAGGAGAAGAACGTTATGGTCCATCCATAGATGTGTGGAGTTGTGGTTGTATTTTGGGCGAATTATTTTCGAAAAAGCCGTTGTTTCAAGCAAATGCTGAAATGGCTCAACTTGAGATGATATCAAGATTATGTGGAACCCCAACACCAGCAGTATGGCCAAGTGTCATTAA
This sequence comes from Resseliella maxima, assembly GCA_029041755.1. NCBI lineage: Eukaryota > Metazoa > Arthropoda > Insecta > Diptera > Cecidomyiidae > Resseliella > Resseliella maxima. The sequence continues at coordinate 69,759 of JAQOWM010000279.1, read as the reverse complement.
ATTACCATTCTTCCATACGCTGAAACCAAAAAAACAGTATCGAAGACGACTACGCGAAGAATTCATCTTTATGCCTGGCGCAGCACTTGACTTGTTAGATAAAATGCTTGAATTGGATCCTGATAAACGTATTACTGCCGAAGATGCCCTTAAATCAAATTGGTTGAAAAATGTCAACCCAGATCAGTAAGATACAGATTTTTTTAAATATGCAATAATGTATGCGAAATCACACATTCAAAATATCCACAATATTTACAAAAATGCATATCCCGAATTAATATTAAATTTTCAGCATATATACAGAAAAGATGACTTGAATATTTACTATATTCACACTTTTTTGACAGAGTTTCTCATTATATTTCCCGTTCGTATTAATACATTATTCAGTATAATTTCACTTTTCTTTCCAGAATGCCAGCACCAAAACTACCCACATGGCAAGATTGCCATGAGCTATGGAGTAAAAAACGAAGACGTCAACAACGCGAACAAGAATCATTGCAAAATCTTCCACCTGGAAAGCCAACCGGTGTAATTGATGGTACAGCTCCAAATTAATTCTAAAATGAGTCGATTTATAATAAAGTAGTATGAATACAAAGTTTAATAATAAATAAGCAATCATTCAAAAAACAGGCATACAGAAAATAGGGAGGTTGCTCATTTCAAAGCTAAATGAATTCATTAAAAAAAACTATTTTATGGATACAATATGGCAATTTAAAAAAAAAGCCATACTAAGACATTGAAAAATGATTGATTATTATCAAGATCTTGGATGGCTCAAATGAAAATTCTAGGACTCATACATTTTGAACAAAAACTAAATTAAACCGAATCTAATTTTTCTTATTGAAAAATATGCTTTTCTTTTCATTTCGTGTTGTACTATATTTTTTTATTTTTAACTCTCATTTCTCTTCATTGAAATAAGCAAATAAGAGCAAAAGTATAAATGCAAACATAGTACGCCACTTAAATTTCGAATAAAATGAATACTGTGTAAATAATTTTATTTTACTATATCCGGAAATAAATAGATATTTAAGCAAAAAGACATTTTGTTTTTACATAAATAAAGACGATTTAAATCAAAACGATAAATATATATAAACGTTTACTGTCAATTGAATTTATCGTGTCATACTGTAATTATTGAATTGTATAAAAGAATAGTGTACACAAATCAAAACGCCCACCTTGTCTCACGTCGTTTACATTGTCTTAATTCTATTTAACCACATTTAACACAGGAATAAAGTAAGTACCATTTGGAACACAACAGTGCGTTATCAAAATTAAGTTATCATGGCTCATATCGTGGTTCAATGTAGCTACTATAGTGAGTGAAAAAGGAATACCATTTCAGAAATTAATTCATTCAGATTTTTATGCTATATATAATCCATTTCGCAAAATAATGTAATTGTTCAACTATTCGATAATAAAAAATGAAAGGGAATGGAAGAATTTAAATATATTACTTCCGGATTGGAAAATGTTGCCAAAACCCCAAATGAATATAATCTCACATAAGAGATAAAATTAAATTATCATGACTCATGAAAGTTGATTAAGGAAAAGTATCATGTAAATCAATATTTATGTTTTTTATTTTTCTGTGATGAAGCATAATCTTTAAAAAAATGAATGTATTTTGACAAATTTGAGAAATTTTATTAATGCACAATTAATTAACTCAACAACACATTTTCCAATATCTCTGAGGCTAGGTTTAATATAAAATGTTCAAATTATTAATATCTGAAAAATTATATTATTTCCGTTTGTGTTTCATCAAGTAATTTTAGTATTTTTTTAGTCGCTATCCGAATCTATTATTGTTGGTTTCCAAAATCCAGGTGGAGTATCATACTGATGATTGTTTCTGTAATGCTTCGAACAAACACCATACTTTTTTGGTGGATTTTTATTTGTATTTCGCCCCAATAGATTGTGGTACTGAAATTATAATCTATAATGAGTAAACAATATACTATAATTTATAACAGTGTAGTAGTATACCTTTTCACACTCTTCACAACGAAGGTGGTTTGTTTTATTTTTTAGTGGTGAGGAATCGTAACATTGCTGAAAAATCTCTGGTGTTGATTGCGTTACATCAATTGTTTCTATTTTATTTGTGGTTTTTTTCATAATAATAACACTATCAGTTGATGGTTCTGACTTCGGTTCCGATTTTAATATCCCTTTCAAAGTACCTTCAAAATATGTTTCTTCATCACACTTTGCAAGAATGAAAAAAGATAGAAACAAAAAAGAAAGAAAGAAAGAATATAGATTAAATTTAACATGAATTTCCACTGTTTTTAATCATTTCAGTTCATAAGTTATGCCAATAACTTATCGAATTTATTCTAATTAAAAATAATTAATTAATCCTCCTCAAAAACCCCTTTTTCATTTTTCAGTCATAATTTTTTTGGGCAAAAACAAAATACGATAGGCTATTGTAAAAGAATCAATAAACAGACAAAATCAAAATTTTGCTTACAAATACATATTTCCGTTTTTACTCAAGAAGTAAAAATAGAAAAAACATTTGCGAATTTTATATTCTATCATTCGTAGAAACAAATTCCTTTTAATAACTTACTTTAGGAAATTTGATGGTAGACTGTTTCATCTTCGGTTCATTTACTCTTAGGGACATTTTTTTCCATGTAGTATGTTTAGATATTGATGAATCCTTAAATGTGTTTTCATTTGAGTGATGAAGTGTAGCATTTTTTGCAGTTGTCTTATATAGCCACTTGGGACTTTCATTTAATATCGACATTGATTTTGTTTGACGAACAAGTAATCCTTCATTAACATCAGTACCATGTTCTTTTTTGTTGATATTTTTTATTTCTTTCTTCAAAGAAGTTTTACTTAACACAGTTGGGCTTGTTACTTTTATGTCTTTTTTCATGATCTTATTGTTTTCTTTGTTATATTCTTTTATGCTTTTAGTCGATTCATTTGAATGAATTTGACTAGGTCCAACTACTTCGTCTTCATACACAGATGAGTTCTGAATATTAAAAATTGAAATATGAACCAAAATACATTCATTATTTAGGTATTTTTTTCATAAGAATCTTCGATTTTGTGAGTCGTTTCAATTAAAATTTATTTTTTGTTCTATATATTTTCTACATTGTGACATGCTTGGTGGAAATTGTTTTAAGTAGACGATGTTTGTTCAAACAATATGAAAAATAAAAATGGGGGGAAAAATAAAACACGCGAAGAAAAATCAATAAAAGGCAACAAAATATAAACATTTGACCGTTAGTATGGCGGCATGACAAACTAATATATTCAGTTAAGTAACACGGTCATAATGGTCGCAGACTTAAGAGGAGAGGGGTCAAAATAATTTGAAGGGCAAAAAAAGTTCTTCACTTTTGAGTTGAAAATATTAAATAAGCAGATTTGACCTTTGTGAGATGATAAAATAAAATTCATTATAATTATACGTACTGCTGATGAGCTAAAAGCGGAATTTAAATCATCGCATGGAGAATAGGTGGTTTCTAACTGTGATGATTTTTCAAGCTCAATTTTCACTCTTTTCCGCCTGTTTCCATTCATTTCCGTTGTCAACAATTCATCTGATAAACTGAATACTCAATTAATATTTTTTGTTTTTAAAGAAATACCAAATGACTTTACCGTTCTGTTTCGAACGTTTTCAGCAAATTCAAAAGGGAATCACGCTCATGTTGAACAGCATTTAGTTTTTTCCTTTCGGCTAAATTGAAACACATTTTTGAATAGTTTTTTTCTTCGAAAATTGAATTATTGTATAGCATTTGCATACTCACAAGAAATTGTATTCAATATTAATTGGAACGCTCCCAAAACTTCATCGTCAAGATCAAGATCACAGGTTAATACAGTCATTATTTGCTTGAAATTATTGTAACAAAATCGAATTGTTTACTAAATATTAATTATTGTTAGATCAGAAAGTGTCATTTCCGCGATCCGGTTTCTCTTTTGACTAACTCCATCTGTTTAGAAAGAAAAGAAAGCGGAAAGATTATTTGACTCAAATCAGTTTTGTCATTAAATCAAACTGATTATTTGACAACTTCAAATGGATAAAAAAATCATGTTCACTTAGCTTACTTTAGAATTTAAATAAGATTTGGTTTTCATTGCAAAAAACACTATATAAAATTCATATAGTTAATTTGTGGCGCTACAGTGTGTAATATTTTTATACTACAAAAAAATTTGACATATAAATCTATCAATTATAGATGATTTTAGTATGTGTTGAACGTTAAAACATCGAATTTTTTTCTTGTTTTCTTTAATAAAATTTCTATAAAATTCAATGGCTATAGTTGCAAAGAAAGATATTGATATATTAACCAAACAGCTTCTGTATGCTAAGAGTGAAATACTTGAAGCCATAAGATGTGAACATATAAAAATCGATTCCTCACTATTGTACGAAAATTTTGTGCCGAAATTTGAAGTTAAATTAAATAAAATAAAAGAAACAAGTTCGCTGCCTTTGAATGATGTATGTGATATGGTTTCATTAGATGACATAGAGGATATTGTGGGCAAATTTGATGTTTTAGACAAAAATTTACAAGAAACAATATCAACAGGCAGTATCACTGGAATCAACACTACTCGTAAAGAAATCCATGGCATAAAGCGTATGAAGTTTTATATTTATTAAGTTTATATTAGCATATATATATGGATTGAAAAACATTATTCTTTTATTAATTTGGAAATGTGTTGTATAATTATAGGTTTTGGGTCTATGAATGATATTAACAAAACAGTAATACGATCATCATCAACTATAAATTTGAATTCATCGAAAGTTTTTGCTGAGCCACAAGTACCAACATTTCGAACGAACGCCAATTGTAGTATTGCACTTACATCAAATAGAGCAAATGATGACCACTCCATTATATCGAAGCTTTCATCTATACAGTTATCAAATCATAATATGATTAAAGATGAAATTGAACTACATTTAAATTCTACTCAAACCGAAGTGAATATTTATTCACCTTTCTTATATGATATTGCACAAAAATATAGGAATTCATCTGATCGTTTGAATGCGTTCGTGGATGAAGTACAGCAAAATCAATCAAAAAAAAATTTCCTTCCAGGTCAAGATTTTTTATTGAAAATCCTTAACGAAGATTTACTAATCTCCACGAGAAACTTCTCGCAGGTTAGTATATGCACTAAAAAAATGATGCGAGTACCGCGGTATGAGTTTCGTGTTACTCCCATAATATTTTGAGGGTGGTTCCCAAATCAGTAATATGAAAAATCAAAATAAAACATTAAAAAATATAAATTTATATTTAATGATATCTATCGGTGAGATTGAGAGTAGAGTATGTTTTTTTCTCGACGCATATAACGGTAAAGTGGAGTAAAAATTGTTGTTCTTGTAATACACTCTAACTTTTCCTTTGACAATATTTTTATATTCATTAAAATAAACAAAATATATTTCAATATATGTTGAGCGCTTGTGAACATACTCTACTTTATCCAATACAAAGTCAGTGAAACATACTCTACTCTCAATCTCATGCATAGATTTGTGAGCTATGAAAATCTAATTGTAATTGTATTTTTCATCTTCAGGCTCTATCTCAAGTTCAATTCATTACTCAGAATAAACATTTCTATAATTCAGACGGAATCAAAGAAATTTCATCTTCGTTATCAGATAACTTGACAGATATTCTGGAACAATTTTATAGGACCAGCAAATAAACAAATTTTTACATAAATGCTCATATAATATATCATTTCAATTTGGTCTTAATACATTCAATAATGAATAAAATAAATTTAAAATTAACTTGAGGAAGTGAACGCAAGTGTTTTATTAATTAATTTTTCTATTTTTCTTAATTTTACAAATGAAGAACCCTGTAGATTCCAAAATTTACTGGTGCACTTCAATATTTTCTAGATTTGGTCCGAATCTTTGCATCATTCCTCGTTGTTCATCCGTTAATCCAACATTTGATAAGCCCGGAAATCCATATAAAGGAACTGCAGTTTCCAATTCTATTCGATTACCATATTTAGCAAAAAGATGTACAATATTCAGTTCATTTTGAGTTTTATGTACTGAACACGTACTGTATACTAAAATTCCATTTATTTTTAATAGTTCCAGTGCTATATCGAGCAATTTCCTCTGTAACTTTACAAATAACATATTTTGACTTAATTTCATACACAAAATTGGTCTATTGCCCAATTCACTGCATGGTGCATCCAACAGGATTTTATCAAAAGAGTCTTCTGAAAATGGTGGACTCCATTCATTTTTGTAAAATGTCGATACGGCTTTAGTTGCATCAAACGCATAACATTGAACTGATGTTAAATTAAATCGTTGTATATTGTCCTTTAGGATAGATAAACGTCTCTTTGATTTATCTAATGCAATAATTCTACCAGTATCATGCATTAATTGTGCTAAGTGTGTTGTTTTATTACCAGGTGACGCGCACATATCAAGAACAATTTCATGTGGTTTGGGGTTTAATACACCACTGCATACTATTGATGGGAAATATAAAAACGAGAACATTTATGGTTATTCAAAAATGGATCATTTTTTCAATATTGCTGAATTGATAAATTTTTATTTTATACGTTGTTCAATACGATTTCATATCTGGTTTTCAAAATGTGGTTAGTTATTATCTGTAGTAAACTGTTTTGATATTCCAAATATCCGCTTCCAATCGAAGGAACACATGAAATAGCTTGGTGTAATACTTGAATAGCAATGCCTTTTGACTGGTTTTTAGGTCCAAATAATTGACATCAGTAGTAGGTGGGTTCGTCAGCAACTCTTGCGTCAACTATGCGACTGTGTTGCGGTTCAATCGATTGATAGAATATGCAATATAAAAAACAGATCTTGTTTATCACATTTGGTTTTTATTTAAAACGTTCGATTTTTTATGTTAATTTCATGAAAATAGATCGATTTGAGGTTCGATTTCATTCAAATATTTCAATTTTAGGTTCAATTCCATACAAATAGTTCGATTTGAGGTTGATGATCGGTTAATATCATAATGGTTCTCTCCATTTTCTTTTTAATTTATTCTTATTAATTAACTCCAAATCAATATCTTTATTCTCTATTCTCACTATTATTTCTGAGTGACTGTGATTAAAATTAAACAATCATCCTTGTATATACACTGAACACACATTATAAAATAATAATAATAATAAAAATGTCATGACATACGAAAAATTTTACTTTGAAAGTAATGTTCGGATTTGTGGTGAGAAACATTTCTCAATCATCTCTTCCAAAAAGCAATTCCTTTGCTTATTATATGGCGCAAATGGTTCGCTCACCAATCTATCATGGAATCATCGACCAAAAGTATGTTGTCGATAACCTTCGATATCATCACATGCGGCACGGAATTTATCACCGAAATCCATATTTTTCTGTTTGATCTGTGAAAGAATACGATGAAAGAACATCAGATTTCAATCTTAAAATTATGATTATAAAACAAGTATGAAAACTAACCAAATTAGTCAAAATTCTAAATCGTCTTTTGACCACCTTAAACCAATTCTTGATATCTTTTGTGGTATTTGTCACTGCTGACGGTCGGTTTGGAAAATTCATTGCAGGCAGAGAAATTTTTAAATCCTTTACAATTTCATGAGTTATAGTTTTCCAATTACGATATATGTCGACTGGCGAATGCATTGCCCGTGATCCATAGACACGTAGCCCACGATTATCAAAATATTGAATGCACTATAATGGATATGTATTCATTACTTTTAAGGTTAAAGCAGAAATTGCACATAAAATAACCATTTACCTTTAAAAAAAGTCACAACAATGATTCATGTGCATTAAAAACAATATTGTTTATGGAATTTATTTAATAGTAAAAATATTCTTTATACCAAAACAGCAATGATGTTCTTCAATTCGAATTTTATATCGTCTAAATAGTCGTTGTTACTGCAACTAAAATCAGTTTCTCTTTTAATTTCCATTGTTATCTGCATCGAAAGAGATTTTTTTTTATTATTATCTGTCAAAATCATAAATTGACAATGGCAAAAACGAAATTTATCATATGCATGCAACTTCATGTCAGTTATCACAATTGTTCAAATATTTATCGAATTCAAATTTAAATTGGCTTTTTTTTCTGTTGCCATCAATTTGTACAAAAATCTTAAAAAAGTATGAAAAAATCAACATTATTTACACAAAGAACTTATTGATTCATTGAAAAACTAATGCGGCTTAGGCCAATCCCGGTCGCCTTCGTTTTGTTTTTTGTCCAAGTGGAATATTTTTGCCTTCCGCATATGTGTTGGTTCCATTGATGTTTTTGACAAGGCCGCTGATTTATTCGTTATAAAATGTAAACCGGTGAACGAATCATTTATCCAAGATCACTATGTTAAATTATGGCTCAACTCACATCGATTTTGGTACGAAGATGTGTCTCATTACATGCCCAGAACAATCAATGCTTTAGAGTCATGCAACAGGCTAATAAAAGATGAGCATACTCTCAGAGAACGCATTGATATTGGCCGCTTTCGTTCGGTTGTGAATTGTATAATTGAAAAATGGTCGTTAGCTTATGTCAACGGTTTAAAAGAATATCATAAAAAAACAAACATTCAATTGAAAACATGGATCGCAGCTTATACATGGGCCAAAATTAATTTTCCGAATATGTAGCAATATTCCGAATCGTCAGCTAATTTATCTATTTTATATGCATTCGAAAAAGATGCCTTTACAATGTTGTCATCAATTTATTTGAAATCTCTCAGCGGTAATGGTTGCGACATTGCGTGTCCATACAGATTATTTGCTATCAATATGGATGAAAAAAAAACAAAATTAGATTCTAAAAATATCATGAAATTGATTAAAGATAGACTGGACGAGAGATTGAACGAAATTTACCATCTAAATACATTAAATAATTTGACGGTTTCTCATCATTGTATACATCTCCCATGTATTTATTGTTGGCTTTGACTTGACGTTTACTGCACTGACTTATGCTACCGCGAATTCCACGTTCGATGAACAGTAACATTTCCACATCAGATAACAGTTCAATTCTCACTCCGGTATATTGGAGCATGGCATCCCACGAAAGACCTGGAGCTGTATAGTAGTTTGCCGGATCCAAACTGTAAATTGTATGGCATGTATTTCGAAAATTTTCAAATACGTCGGTCAACAGTAGCACATCCGTCTTTAGATATAGTTCAGAATAGTCTCCGAGCGTTTTATAATTGAATTCCGCCAGATATCGTGAGCAAATTGATAATCGTCATCCGATATTCCTTCTCCACTAAGTTTGCTGTAAAAATCTGCTTTTAATGGTAGATTTGTCTCCTTCAGCTGCTCCATACCGCTCACATATTCATAAGAAAAAACGCCTTTACGTTCAAGCATAGCGATTTGTTCTGGTGTGTAGCCATTGTTTTCACATTCGTTATACAATATTTGTTTTTATCTACTGGTAGTAGTGATGCTAATTCAGCTAGAGATGCAGGCATGAATCTAAATGAATCAATGAATTTGAATTTTACGTTTTCTCTCGTATTGAGCTCGCGTGTGCTCCCTGTCACTACTTTCGTCAAAGCGATGTATTGTTCTGCATTAGCTGGTATAATTGAGACAACTCCATTTATAATATTATTTGCTGCCAACTCTTTTATGAATAAATGCAAGTCGCAACCCGACAAATTGTGCATAATAACGGGTACAACGTGGCTATCTTGGATCTGTAAGTTGCATGCTTGATGGGCTGGACCTGTATATCGACCGGTGAGATGACAGTGATCATGTACTCTAATATCATTTGCTTCAAAAATATCACCACAAATTGTACATAATGCATTTGGATCGTGGAATGCATATCTCTCATTTTCAGTTAGCGGTAGCATTGGTATGTTTTTATCAAATAACCTTGCAACCATTCGACACAATCGGTACGATTGCCCTCGGTAATATGAAAATGAGTCGTCAAATTCACATTTAAAGTAATATCCAACGCTGTACATATGATGCTGCTGATATGCGGTAGTTGTGTTAATGATCAAAGTAATCGTTGAGATTGTTAATAATAAAAGTATTAAAGTATTGATCAAAGTAATCATTGAAATAATATTGTATAAAAGAAAGTGAATTAAATAAAATAGTTCAGTTCCAATACTAACTTAAACACGTTCAATTTTATTTAACAAGTTGCACATTCCTCACTAAATATACGTTTCTGATCTTCCATACTGAGCTCCTTCAGATACGCTTCAGTATCAGAGTATACAACAAATGGTGCTTTCAGCTGATGTTTATAGAAATGAGGCAAATTAACATATAATTTCAATTGTGAAACTAAATCACACACAAGTTCAACGCCATCTACAATCGCACTCAAATGTACATGTAATATCATATCGGTGTGTGTCTTCACTAAGAAAGTTGGAAAACAGTATCTATTGATGTTATGTGGTCTTCACATTTACGTTTGTAGAGGGCGTTAAATTTTGTCTATCACCATAATTTGCCTCATTGTTTATAGTTATCAAATTTCATCCATTTCCATGTTTGATCGGGCATTTCAATGCTACACTCGTTTGTACATTTTGCAGTATGTTTCAATAATTTTTCATTTGTATCATAAAATATTAGACAGCGATCGCAAATGTATTTTCGAGATTTATGTTTATTCAGCAGTAATGAGTACGATTTGAATCATTATTGCAGATCTCCTTAATCATGTTGGAAGTGCTAGCTGTTTTATTAACACTTTCTCTGTTTTTGATTAGCAGCAAAAGAATATGATGCTGCTTAACTCCATTACTCACACGTAATGGACATATGCTACCCTCATTTTGTTCATCGTAATAGTATAAATTTATCGATATATTGTTGTTTTGTCGAACAAATTTGTCGATTTGGTTCAAGCGAACGGGAAAATCGATTCCATCAAAATTCAATTCGTTTTTATATTGATAATAATGACGAACTCACTCTGGATGATCAGTTACCGGGAGTAAAGCAGATAAAATAGCCCATTTGAAGCACATTTCGTCAAGTTGATTTTGTACGTTGATAACTGCATTTTTATATCGTAGTTTTTTAGGAGTTTGAATATACGATGAACCTTTAATGGGTTGTATAAGTTAACGTGAACATTCAACTCGATTATGCGGGCGAGCGTAGAATGTAACTTGTTCTGCACTTTCCACTAGTGGAAAGCAACAATATTGTAACGCTTTCACATATTTTTTTGGTCATGTAACGCTTTTGCCTATATACGGGCAAATATGTGACCGTTTTCACACCAGAAAATTGCAGGTGAATTTCGGGCATATACCCGGCTGATGGAAAGTGACTAGGGGGTTGGGGTCTCCCACTCTCCATTTTTTATTTTTCTGAACCGAAACTGAAAAATACGGATTCAGCATACCGAGAACATTCAGAATTAAACCCAATTTTGACTTTTGATTTTAGTGAAAAATGGGTTAAATTTAACGGAAAAATTAACCGCCACGTTAGTTTCCTAAATCACTATTTTCAGTCGCAAATTGTTACTTAATAGCTATTTCTTTGCGTTGGGAGATATATAGTCTTTTATGAAAAAAACGTATTTTCCCAAATGCACAAATTATGACATACGAAAGCTCCAATATTTACCTTTTGAGACCGGTGTTGAGTCTCCCTCCTCCTATGTTAAAAAATATAGCATACCAAACCGTCTGAAAAGTATTGCTAAAGCAGTTTCACCTTTTTTCTTATTCCTTTCACTTCAACTGCTTTACAGATTGTTCACAGTCACATAAGATTAATTACAATACTTTTCCCATGTATAATTTTCATTCTCTCTCTTCCACACACAGAACTGTTAAACAACTATCTCTCATTCAAACTAGTTTATCATATTCTTCTTTCTCTCAGATTCGTATCAACGGATTGAGTAATATAGAATGAAATTGTGAAATAAAGAAAGAAATTGTATATTTTTAAAGTCATATGTGTGTGATCGAGCGTGAAATAAACAAAACATTCCATCAAAAAAGCAAAACTAATAAGCAAATCATGTCTGTGCATGTCGCTGATATTTTCTCTGTCTCTTCTCCATATAGTTAGATAGGTAAGTGAATAGAAACACTCTATTCATAGTCACAAAAACCGATTGTGTGTGCGTGTATGTATGTAATGAAATGTAATCAGTAGTAATCAAATATAATGAATGTATGAATGTTAGAGTAATCATTTGAGTGGTGAGACGGAGAGAGAGAGAGTTATAGTATGCAATCGAGCAAACGATTGAATGTGTGAGTGAACCAGTGAGCGTTTTTTTGTATTTGCCATGTATTTTGTTGTTGAATTCGTTTCGTTATATTCATACAAACGAAGTAAAAAAACTACCGAGCTTTTAAAATGTAAACAAATGATCTTAAAACGCACCAATGTATTTTGTTTTTGGATACATTTTTGAGTGTTTGATAGAGAGAATTGAACGAGAAAACAAATGAATGTGTGAGTGAGCGAGTGAGTGAATGATGTACGACGAATGGACTTCGCTCTTAGGATGACGCACACGCTCGCACTGCTACCGCATGGGTGACGCAAGGACCTTTGCGGTTGACGCAAAATTTGAAGACGAATCCCCCTTTTCTTTGCATCTTTACCGATCCTGATAAAAACTTATTGAGGTGACTGATAATTTATCGATGATAAATAACATTTGTCCCCTTTTTGCATGCCCCTTCAATATCACCGAATATACTGACCATTTCATTCAATTTTGTTTTTGCTTGCATTGATAATACTCCTGGTCAACATATATGAGCTCCACGTAAAATAACAGATGCACAAGAAGCATCAACAACAACTTCCTTATGTGAGGCAAGGTTTCGCATTGATCAAATTTTCATCAATTCCATGTATAAGGATTACTTCAGGTAAGGGATCAAAACACTCGATCACACATGGTAAATAGTCATATTGTCGAAGCGTTCTTGAAATATTTGCAACAACTTCATTAGTAGATATTTTCAGCAAATTTACACGAATTGTAGTAGTTTTTGGCGTCATTTGCAACCATTTTACAAGTTTTGAAATCTGCAAACTCTGAAACGTTAATTAATATTTGAAAATTTAAAACCTGTATCTTCATGTTTCTTAATGATTATAGTAAACACCGAGGTGTGGCGCTACTAAACAGCATATTCAAGATTGTTACATTTACGCATTATGACAAAATCGTGAACTACTCTATAGGCCAGACTTTTTAAAATAAAATATAAATCAATTGACAGATGTCACGTATGAAGTCACCGAAGTAAAATACATAGAATACCCGTATATTGTATACACACATACACATTTATACTATCGCTACATTATACACAATTGTGATTGTACAGTAATGATGTGTGGTTTGTTAAAATCGGATCGAATTTGATATAAAGTTGATTTTTGAATTAAATTAGTACGTATTGTTGTCGAAATTAAAGATTTTTAAATTTAAATATTCACCGATAAAGAACCGCCTTCAAATAGTTCCACAATTGCAGTTTCTTGCTTGTTCATTGATGAAATATATCATCAGACTTATGTGGTTCGTGAATGAAACTTGTGATTGATTAGTATTATTTTTAATCAAGTGTATATCTTATGATTTTTTTCGTTTATATTGGTAACATTCTTTACTTATTATTTACTCCCCAAATTCAATTTGATAATTTTTTTTAAGTTGCATGAATTTAAAATTTTATTTTATTTTATTTCTTTGAAATTTAATATCCGCATGGTTCAATTCTGAAGTGAGTCATGTAGCTGTTTAGCAGATATTTCAGTATTCAAATAAGATAAGGAGAAAGCTATATTATTATTATTTTAAAATATGTCATGTCATATCGAAACACGTAATGTAGCACAGAAGAGTCATCTATCGAGCCAATTTCAATTTATATAGATGACAGATGAATTCTTGCTTTTATTCTTAATTTTCTAAAAAAAAAAATAAATGAATATTATACCTCAGTGAGTTCTTTTTACATGAACTGGAAATTTTTTTTTGACATTGTTAATTGACAGTCTATTGATTTTTTCTAAATGTCAATTAACAACGTGGCATATGTACAGTTTAAATTTTACACTGTTTGATGTATTGTAAGTAGTTTTCAAAATAGTACCATTTACAAAATTTGTATCATCGCTACGTCACACATACATTTTTTAAAGTAAAGCTTTTGTTCAGTTGTTAGATGATAGCTTGTATATTGAATTCAACTTAAACTTTTGAGCTTATTAAACGGTTTTATCATTAGAAATGTAATAATATTGGTATTGATACTTTAGTATGTATTAATAAAACTTGGTGGTGTTGCCAGTGAATAATGCCTCTATATGAGTAAAAATACATCCAAGTATTAGTGAAGCCATGATTTCGATAAGAACTGAACGACACAACAATTGAATTTTTTATTCCAATACTAAGCCAGTGAGTTTCTTCGCCATTGTAGATTTTTTTTCGTTTTTTTCCACGTCCGCCATTTTAATAGCACACAGTACACTTTTTCGTTCGTCGACAACGATTGTGATCTGAAAAAGGATTTTGATATTGTTATTTAATTATTCGTTCATTTTTGTTAATGCATAGTAGCTCAGTAAGTTCTAAATAATTGAAATTATTGTTTTTGGAAATTCGGAAACTATACGTAAACATAAGTTATAATCAGAATCTGACTTAAAATTGCTTCCATCAGTTTGGTTTTGTTAATTTGTGACGAGATAATTGAATGATGTTCGAGTAACTCATCTATAGTTGTTAATTTATGATTCATATTACATTTTGAAACAATTAAGTTCTTTTGAACTTAATCATTTGAATTCAAAGAACTGCCCGTTATAACACTTGTCACTTTTTTCCGGTATATATAACATCGGATATATCCGAACTAGTAATAAGATTTTAATGTCAATTTGCTCAGAAGGAAAATTATTGTTCTTCTTCATTGTTTGAGTCATTATCTTTTTGCAGGATACTTAACTTACTTTAACGAGATTTAAAGATTTGAAAAAAAAAGAAAACGTTTTAAAGCCACAGGAAAGAGTATACCACAATCATGGGAAACGTATTTGCAAATTTATTCAAAGGTCTTTTTGGCAAAAAAGAAATGAGAATATTGATGGTCGGATTGGACGCTGCCGGTAAAACTACAATCCTTTACAAATTAAAATTAGGTGAAATTGTGACAACGATACCAACTATTGGTAAGATCATTTTTTAATTTTTCACATAACACAAAAATTTTTTTTTGTGATAATTGATGATTGATACGTAATATGGATTATTACGAACAATATAATTTCTATTTTGCGACCGTTTATCTCTTCATTACGTATTTTTCATATATTATTATATTATCATATTTCATATTAATTTTGAGGCAAATTTACTCTCTAATTTTTTAACCAAGTTTTCCCTTTCCAACTAAACTGATTTTAATTACTTACCGACATACAAATGGTAAATTTATTTTGAATAACAATTTGACATTTCATTTCGACTGAAACTTATGCCATCAAAAAGTTATGAGGACATTTTTGATATAAGATATTGGACTTACTGAATTATTGCGAAAATGTTTCTATAAGGTCTCATTTAGATCAAGTTTTTTATGTGCAAAACTTCACAAGTTTTCCTTTTTGATATCTGTTTGAAATCATTTAAATAAAACACAGAACAACGTACATAATTTAAATTAAATGTGATGAATTTCATTAATGATGATAAAGTACTTTGGCTTATTATTTAATATTGTACTTACATGACATATTGCTTAATCTCTTCTAGCATTAATTATTCATTATTGAATTCATCAATTTTCAATATTATCTTATTTTCAGGTTTCAATGTGGAAACGGTAGAATACAAGAATATTAGTTTTACTGTGTGGGATGTCGGCGGTCAAGATAAGATTCGTCCATTGTGGAGGCATTACTTCCAAAATACACAAGTAACTGGTTTTGGTTTATATAAACAATTATAGTTTTAAAAAAACTCTATTTTTTTTAGGGATTAATTTTTGTGGTTGACAGTAATGATAGAGAGCGAATCGGTGAAGCACGAGAAGAATTAATGCGAATGTTGGCTGAAGATGAGCTTCGGGATGCAGTCTTACTTATATTCGCCAACAAACAAGTAAGTTTACAATGAAATGTTTTGAACGTTTTGTTTTTTTCATAATTTTTTTTCTATTAGGATCTGCCTAACGCAATGAATGCAGCTGAAATTACTGACAAGTTAGGACTTCATTCGTTAAGAAATCGTAACTGGTATATTCAGGCAACATGTGCAACAAGCGGAGATGGCTTATATGAAGGTCTCGATTGGTTATCCAATCAATTGAAAAATGCCAATCGTTAAAATCAATCTAAATAGAAACAAAAACAAAAAAATTAAACAGTTGTCACATATATTTTTCTTCTCCTGCAAACAAAATCAATAACAATAATACTTTTGTGTGTGTATTTTTGCGATCGGCTGGATAATGAAAACGACGTGACATTTCAAGCAACACTTGCTAAAACATGGAATCAATAATACAAATCTATACAATTCAACCAGAAAAACTAATTTTTGCAGCAAATGCACATTCAGATAAACTGACAGTGAAATAGCAACACAAATAAATATATGAAGTAGGAAAAATGGGAAAATATTGTGTTAATTGAATAAATAAAACCACACACACACACACACACACACACACACACAAGAACATACCTAAAATTTTAATATTTAATAAAATAGTACTAATGATAATTTAAAAAAAAAAATGAGTAAATAAAAAAATGATGAAGACAAAGTTTAAAAGAGAAAGTAAGATGAAAAAATATGAACGTAACTATAAATGAAAATATTGTTAAGTGAAAACATCAGCAGCAGATACACACGCATACACATACACACACACACACACACACACACACACACGTATATAAAGATATTTTCAATAAATCGAGAAAAAAATTGAATATAAAAATCATTGTATTTGTGCAGAACCACACATCCAAAAGGATTATTAACACAACTCCCATACCAACTTGTTTAAGATGGAATATACTCTCTTTCTTCAATGTATTCTTTCAAAAATCAATGACATTGGTTTTTTTAAAAAAATGAAATAGTTCCATTCCTAATTGAAAGACTTTATAAGATTGAGTCTCAAATCTAAAATAATTGTGAATCATTTGTCTATTTCAACAACATACATACATATAACATATATATATGAATATGTCCACATTTTTTTTGTAATACAAAAATGTTTATTTAATTAAAACTAAACTAAACAAACATTTTTGGTATTTTGGGAAAGTCTTGTGTTGCATTTCAATAAAGAGTCAAAAATATGATAAATTTAAGGAGAAATAAACATTCATATTCAAGTGAAGAATGGATAATATATTTCAAAAGCAAAGCAAAAAGATAGCTGTACAAAAATCAACCACAGCAGAAAAAAACATGTTTATTATAGCAGTAAACAAAATCATAATGTAATCTGTAATTTTGTCAATAAAATGGGAGAAAACTTATGAGTTTTTTCCAAGACATAAAAAATATATTCGGTTCACAATATTTTAAAATTATTTAGTCAACTTAATTGAATTTTTGTGACAGAATAATATGGAACCAGAATAATGCAATTTTATCATTGCCGGCAAACTTTCTTCAAAAACATTTATTTGATTTCGCTTCGTGTGCTCATGTTTTCATTCTATCCTTTAAAATAGTCAAATTTATTATTAGAATACGCTACAAGATAATTTTTACATTGTGATCGAAACCATCCACGAAAAATATGACATTGATTATGTGATCACATAACAGCGCCACCATTGCCTTGAACTTCATTTCGATAAATGAAGAAATATAACGGATATAATAAGAACCAATTGTCACATCACGATTTTATCTAAATTTCCGATGAGTACCACTAGACAATTTTTTCTAGCTTGACATGTTGTCGATTATACTTATGAAAAGAATTGAAGTAAACATAATGGTGGCACTGTATTCAACAGAATTATTATTATCGTTAGATAATCGAAATATAAAAAATCATCTTCATATGCATTCAATAATTGGAATTGATGATAGACACGATTAAAAAAATTTGTTGATTCTTTAAATCAAGTAAGGATTATTCAAATTTTATGTGTGCTGTTCTTTTATGTGTATACATATAAAATTTATATTAAACGAGATAAAAAAAATTATATACATTCATTTCTATACATTAATCCTAAGGTGGAAATGACTCGCAGCGAATCCCAATTTATTTGCAAAAATATGATCAAAAATTTAAAGATTCGCGTATTATACTTGAAAATGAATAAAAGATTCGCAAGGATTCGCATTTGATTATGTGTTAAAAAGATGCGCATAGATACGCTCGCAATTGCAAATCTCTTTGTCAACTTCACATGTAAATGAAGATTCGTAAGACTCGTAAGCAAGGGGAAAAGTACTAGAAAGAGCAATCCAATCTAGTACTAAATAAATCCCGATAAATCCCATCAAATCACATTCAATATTGTCTTACTAAAATAAAATACACATACATTACTCTTGACACATTATGATTTGTCAAAATCCCAGTATAGAGAATTATATTTAAATGTCATTTTTGTTTGATGTGTTCCATTTAATTTCAGAAAAAGTTTTGAAAATTAACATGGAAATAAAATTGAATCATCAATATTTTTCAAATTTGTTTCTGAAATTGAATGGAACACAACAAACACAAATACAAAAATATCTCACTATATTGGGAGTTTGACAAGTCATTTGTGTCAAGAGTAATATACATATGTGTATTTTATTAAAATAAAGTAAGACAATATTAAATGTGATTTGATGAGATTTTTCGGGATTTTTTTTGTACTAGAATGGATTGGTCTTTCTAGTACTTTTTCCCTTGCTCGTAAGATTCGTGAGAATGCTTCGATTTCTCTAAAATTTTGAAAAGATTTGCAAGAGTCATTTCCTCCTAGCATTACTCTATATAAAAAGGCACAGGGGCTAATATTTTTATTTTATTTCATTATTTTTCTTGAGGCAACTAATTTGTTTTATTATTCACAAGCTTCTATTAAGTATAAATCTTTGGCAGTGAAACGGTGAATAGATGAAAATGTCTGAAATTGATATCCGTCATGTTGGAATATTCATTGGGTTTGTAATTTTATTTCGGCCAATTAAATAGAAATTCATAATTGATTACTTTTCATAGAATAGTTTGAATCATGTTAAAATTGTAGATTCGATCATAAGATCTGCAACAAAATCACAATTAAATTGAATAATAAATCTGTATGATTCGATTAATAAATCTGTCATTCACCCCATTTTCATCTTTAATTTCGTGCTGTGCTAATGGCTGCGGCCACTTTTTTGTTGATGCATCATGATCGTCATTTTTCAGGTCATCAAAAATATTAAGTAATTTCTGAGGTTTCTATGTTAAGATGAAATAGAGACAAAAAACTCCAAATAAAATTCGACATTTTTTGTAAATATATTAATGTATTTTTAAGGCATTTTTGTGACAATCCATGGTAAGTGCCCATACATTCGGTATTTATAGTAATCATATATTAGTTTTGATATGACAAATGTAACTAATATCGCAAGGACAATGTTAATTATATCTATAAATTGGACTGTATATTCTGTAGTGACACACACATCGTGTCTATTCAGCGTCAAGACTGAATAGAATATGGTATCGTCACCATCTTGCTTACTGCATTGAATATCATTTGCATCTTTCATTATAACGCGATGACTCTGTAGTAGATCCTGCAATAATAAAATCATGTGATTATTATAACTTTAAGAAAATAATTTCTTTTAATATTCGTTAAAAATATACAAATTCGAATTGAGTGTGTGAACTTTGCGAATTTTTTAAATCATTTCAATGAATCTATCGATATAATCTCTGTTTACTGATAGTCTTTTGCTACACCAAACACAAAATTATATTGTATGATTCATTCATTGACAATTGGCTATCAAACCAAATTTTTTTGGACTGACTGCAATGTTACTTAGCCAGATGATTCTAAGTAACACATTCACATTCTTGCAAAATTACTAATCACCCAATATTAGAAATTTTAACAAATATATGAAAAAAAAATGTTGATTTTACCTGAAATTTCAGCATAAAATTACATTCGCAATGCCAAGGATTTCCACTTAAATACAAAGAATTCGCTTGATGATTTTTTTCTAAAGCATTATTTAGCAAATAAACAGGCAGCTGTTTATAAAAAAAAATATGATTTTTATAATATTATTTGGAGCAATATGTCTAAAGGTACATAGTTGAACCCATTAAGGCCCAGTAATGCGAAAATGAAATATGTAATATATTATATGATTTTTAGCTGGTTTTATCTGAGGAGGGGAAGGTCGTGGTACGCACACACACAAAATAAAGTTCGTGATTTTGAGTACAAGCGGTTTTTTTGGTAAACGATACTAATTCAGACCATACGTACATGCCCAAACCATCTTAATTCCCACTTTCTTGCAACTTCATCAACTGAATCACATTCAAATCCTCACGTATTTTCTCATTCCTGATTCTGTTTTCCATTACATACACAACTCTTTCATATAAGCCACTTCCAAATCATGAATTAAATTGTTTGAATCGACCCAGCTCTAGCTACCATACGTGATAGTTGGTCTGAAGATTGACCCATGAATCATCAACTTTGTCTCCTGGCACCTGTTTTTTTCCACCATTACGTATATTCTTGACCTTCGACCAAAAAACTTTATTCCTCTGTTGCCCTGCTTCTTCTAAATCCCTGCCAAATTTCACTCATTACCCCTCTTTCGCTTCTCTCACCAACTCCTTCACTATTCTCTTTTGTTCTCTATATAAATCTAAGTTCTCCACAGTCCGGCTTTGCATCCAACGCATCCAACGCATCCATCTCATTCTTTTCTCCTTCACTGCTTCCTGCACCTCTCTGTTTTACCAGTCAGTGTTCTTTTTCCCTTCTTAGTAGCATACAATCCACAATACTCCTTTACTGCAATCAATAATGCATTTTTAAAACGACTCCATACGCTATTTATATCGTACACCTCATTCATTTCAACTCGCGTAAATTTTTCTTCTAATCTACAAGGCTGTTTGATATTGACTTGACTTGACTTTTGTAACAGGCGCCATCTATCGTTCAGAATCGATATTATTTTTAAGTGGTACCATCCTTCAAACCTCTACTGACAAAACTTCAGCCATTTATGTTGATTAGTTTACAAGTGACAGCTCTTGAAAGCAAGCAACCTCCGGTTTTTTTGTTAACAATGGAAAAAAGTGAAATTCGTGTGTTAATAAAACACTATTTTTTGCGTGGAAAAACCATCGCACAAACCGAAACTGCTCTCAAAAAGTATTATTCGGACTCCGCACCGTCTCATGGAACCATTCTCAAGTGGTTTACTGATTTTAAATGTCGTCGTACGAGCACCAAAACAATACCGAGTCCAGGTCGCTCAATTGAGGTTACAACTGAAGAAATTATCGAAAAAATCCACGATTTGATATTGGAAGATCCAAAAATTGAAAGTGCGTGATCTAGCTGACGCCGTACACATCTAAACTGAGCGTGTGTTTAATATTTTGCATGAAAAATTGGGTGCAAGGGTTTGCTCACGATTGATCAAAAGCGCATTCGAGTAAGAACTTCAATGAGCAATTTGGCCATGTTTCATAAGAACCCATCTGAGTTTTTGCGTCGATATGTGACCATGGATGAAACATGGATTCACCACTATACACCGGAATCTCGTATCAATTTGGGTATGAATTGCTTTTCCACCCACCGTATTCTCCAGATTTGGCCCCCAGCGACTATTATCTGTTCGGAAATCTTAAAAGATGGCTGTCCGGTAAGCGTTTTGCCACGAATGAGGAGGTCGAATGGTCAACAGACGGCTATTTTCACAAGCTTGACAAATCGTACTATTTGGAAGGGATAAAAAAATTGGAAAATCGTTGGGCTCGGTGTATCGAGCTAAAAGGAGATTATGTTGAAGAATAAAAAAGAATTTTGCCGAAAAAATGTGTTTTCATTCAAAAAGTCAGGTCAATATCAAACAACCTGGTAGCTACATATGCATTCACTACACATTCATTCTTCAATTCATTACCTATAACTTAAAAGTTTTAATTTTTCACATTAGATTGAATTTAAACTATTTTCCTAAATTTAAAATATGGTTATGAATTCTGGAACAGTCATGACTTGGGACAAACAAAGAGGTTTGAATCTGTTCAGAAGTATCGAATGATTTCCATGGAGAAATGAAGCATAATAAATCTATGCAATTGCATAAATTATATTTGTATTGAAACTGATCAGGGGTCAAATTATTTATTATTGTTATCTTTTGCTCATTCAAACATGTGAGAAAAAGCCTAGAGTTGAGTATTTTTATAGGAAAGAAATATATATGTTTTTTGTTACGTTAGTTATTATTTTTTGTCTAAAAAAATACCGTGAGTAAAATTTCAGCACATTTTATCTAGCCTTAATGGGTTAATATGAAAATTTTAAATTAAAGAATAACAAGCCGTTTTATAAATAGATTCGATCTAAAAACGAATTATTTTCTTCATAAGAGAACAAATTAGTTTTTTTGAAAACGAATTCGTAGACTCCAAACTAAAATAAAGATTTTTTGGACCGTTAATATCTTTAGATTAGATTGTCTTACTCAGCACGTTTTTAGTCTAATCCAATCTTCTAAGCTCATAAAATAACTTAATTTATATATTATGCTTACATAATAATAAGGGCGGATAAATGCAGTGGTCGAGTGGTCGACATAAGGATACACACACAAATTTGTCCAAAGAAAATATAATAAATTCTACAACTCTTTTTTCAAACTAAATAATGTCGAAAGTACAAACATTATAGATGATATCGACAGTTTTGTAAATTCCAATTGGCCGGCCTGTGTATAGTCTATGGCTATCGGTAAGATAGGCCAAAAAATCGACCTCTAGAATTAGCCGTTTTATTTAAAAAATGTAAATGCAGTTTTGAAGGCCTTTAAGAGTAGTTACTATTAATGAAATTTTTTTATTTTTGGTCGGCCTCAATTTATTTATTTATTACGAAACCTAAATTTATGTCAATATGTGTTCACTAGTAAGCTAAATAAATAAAATAAAATAAAAATAAAAAGTAATTAGTAAAGAAGAGAAAGGATAGTAGAGAGAAGAATAGCTTAAAACTAATTGGAAAAGAAATTGCACGACATGCCGAAGATTAGATGCGAGTGCATGAAGATTAGATTATATTTTTTTTTTTTTTTATATATATATATATATAATATTATTACACGGATCGTAGATTATTTTTCAACGCGTTTTTAAATGAAGATAACGAACCATTGTTCCTAATTTCAACTGGTAAACTGTTCCACAAATTAATTCCAGAGTAATTTAAAGCGCGTGTGTTAAATGCGGTACGCGGATATATTATTGTCTGGATAACGCAACGTTTCACCATTTCGAATAAACATGTGATTCAGATATTTAAGAGCCTTTTTTGACAACTGCTTGAATATTAGGACGGCCGACTGAAACTTTGCTCTACTTTCGGGCGTCAAACCATTCAAACTCTCACGTTATTCAGTAACATCTTCGCTACGCTTCAATCCGAAAACATATCTAATCTTATCATTATCAGTAATAAGATCACGGTTGAGCTGATTTCGAGTGCTATGTGCAACCCAGCCATATGTTACTATATTCCCATAATCCATAATGGGATCAATGAGCGCCGCAGCCATATCACGTTTGATATAATTGGGTATAAAATGCTTTGACTGCCGAATGCGATTTAACACACCGTACACTTTCTGCAACTTACACTTGTCGTGCTCGTGAAAAGAGATATTTTCGTCAAAAATAACACCAAGGTTTTTAATTGACTTACAGAATTCCAGTTTTTCATCACCAATTTTCACATCACTGATCGCGTCAAAATTTAACCGACTTGTATGATATTTAAAACCGATGATCATTACTTTCGATTTAGAACCGTTTAGTTTCATACCACGACGTTTAATAAACTCATTTAATTTTGCGAGATCCGAATTTACTAATTCAATACCGGTATTTATTTGATCAAACTAAACTTCAATAAGAGCTTGACAATTAGCCGCGAATAAATGACCGGTTATATTTTCAAAAATGCTAATTGTGTCGTTAAAGTAAAGCGAAAAGTATGTTTGGCCAAAATTGCTGCTCTGAAGTACACCATTATTAATTGTGACAAAATCCGATTCATCACTGTAAACTAATCAGTACTATAGACGCTGACATTTCGGATTAAACGGCAGATTAGTACCATATTACTAAAACAAAGTTCAAAAGTACTAGAATATTTGCATACTGAAATATTTTATCGAAAATTTCAAATTTGAAAAATATCGTTAAAATATTTTAGTATGCAAATATTACTGCTGTTTAATCCGAAATGTCAGCGTCTGTAGTACGGAATGGTTTACTGTGATGATTACCGACTTTAACTTTTTGCTGAATATAAATTGATTTGATTAATTTCGTAGCGTTTTTAGAAAAACCGTTTGCTTCGCAAACTTTTAACAGAGCGTTATGTAGAATGGACGGAAATACACTTTTTATATCAAGCGAAACAAAAATAACAATTTCCTTACGATTTAATGACGATCTGATACTCTCAGAGATGTTCAAAAGTGAGGTGGTACAACTATGGTTCCTACGGAAATCAGATTGTCGTTCATGAAGATTGCACACAAAAAACATTTGGGGTATGTTCATGATATTGATTGGTGACAATATATGTTTACCACAGTTGTATCTGATTCTACCACATGCAAGTTTTTATAAATATGTGCGCATGTCGAACAGACTCATTGTGAAAAAGTATTGCTGTCAAACTAATACTATGTCACATTTATTACGTTGCATGTGGTAGATTCAAATACAACTGTGGTAAACATGTATTGTCACCAATGAATATCATGAACATACCCCAAACGTTTTTTGTGTGTGGCGATTGCCTCCAAATAACCAGTAAAATTAGTTTTCAGAAGAATGGCGAAAATGTTTGGAATGACAGAAATGATGCTGATTGATCGATATTCAGAAATGGAAGTGGGATTAGGGACTTAATTAAGAGGTTTTATAGGAAGGGATAGATTATTAAGATCAACTCCTTGGGAAGAATGAATTGAGGTAAAAAATTGATTAAAATCATTAAGGTTGCAGTTATTTAAAATTTTCGACTCATTACTGTCATCCTGATGGATGCGTTGGATGCAAAGTAGAAAGGAAGAGGACTTAGAGTCGTATAGGGAACAAAAAAGGGTAGTGAAAGAGTTGGTGAGAGCAGCTAAGGAGGGTGAATGGGTGAAATTCGGCAATGATTTAGAAGAAGCAGGGCAGCAGAGGAATAAAGTTTTCTGGTCTAAGGTTAAGAACATCCGTAATGGTGGTAAAAAACAAGCACCGGGTGCTTGGGGTATTAGATAAGGCAGGGGAGTTAGTGATTGGTAGGAAGAATGTATTGAAACGTTGGAGAGAATATTTTGAGGAACTTTTGAATGTTGAAAACAGAGTGGATCAGAATGTTAGCGCAAATGAAAGTGTAATTGAGATCGAAATAAACAAAATGTAAGAGAATTATATCAACATATAGAAGTGTATTGAATTCGTATCGAGAACCCACTGTGTGAGTCTCACATTAAGACGAGCATATATTCTTCTGTTTTAAAATGCAAACAACAGCTATATTGAATAGCTAATAATGTAGTCTTGTAATTTGAGTATCAAAATTCATGATATTGAAACAATTAAAAATATGAACAAAATCGAACAAATGGTGTTTTTAGTGGATTTTTCTATGTATTACATATTAAAATTTTAGAGGCCAATCCGGCACGGATTGGCATCGGCCGATTGAGCTGAAATTTTGTCTAATTTTTTTAGGTACCATTTTAAAACCCAGACATATACGAAATTTGGAAAAAATTTTTTACGGCCAGTCTAATGTTACAACGTATGAATGATTATCGTTTACCGAAGTTAATTTTGAATGCGGAAGTGAATGCACCCAGAGGTAGAGGTAGACCGCGGAGGCGATATTTGGATTCGGTTAATAACGATTTGAACGAAAGGGGGTATGATTGGAATGGGGAAACTCAAGACCTGGCTCACGATAGGGTTTGCTGGAGAAGAATTGTTAAGGGGCTGCCATTACAAAACAGACCAGACGCTGAAGGGCAATAATGGTCTTTAATTTGTTAGATTGTTGTTGTTGTTATTGTAATGTCATCCTTGCTAGATTTGCAACAGCCAAGAAACAATTTCAATAACATTCCACTTTGAACGCATGGAATTAGCGTTACTAAAACTCTCAGCCGTTGACTTCTTTTTATTAGTATTAATCAGAGACTTGGCTTTTGCCTTATAAATGCCAAGTAACCGCTCATGAGTACTTGTACCACTATGATTGTTTCCCTTACAATCATCGTAAGCAGTTTTCCTTTCATCCATAGCCTGTTTGATATCATTATCAAACCAGTGCTTGGGAGAGTGATGAACGCGACGCGATTTGAGTGGTGCAAAGATGGTAGTTTGAAAGTGATAGGAAGGGATATATATTATTTGAGGCTGGGTAAATGTGTGTCCACGCCAGTGGAATTACTTTACTTAGTTTAGTTTAGTTAAGTAAAGTAAATTTACATTGGTTTACTGCGTCTATCAACGCATCAACTAGCTCTATAGTTGGTCGTCGGCGTGTACGTTTTCTAAACGTTTGTATATGCACAAAGACGAAAGTTTACATTTATTATGCGCAAGCATGAACGCAATGTATTGTTTAAATGCTATAACGTTAACCCATCATATTAACATTTACCGCAACTGAATCAATGTCTACAAGGGTCGATTCACGGTGCTAATATTTGCTAGTTTTGCTTGTGAAACATATTTTCAATTGATTATTTTTTATTATTGTTAACACCAATAATGCACCGAGTTTTAAAGAAAACGAAACACTTTTTTTTTTGGATAACTACTTTGTATTCGATCAACTAATGAAAATTAAGACAAATACAAGCGCTGGTCCTGATGGTATTCATCCCCTTGTATTGAAAATTGTACGTCCGTTTTATATGAAGCACTTACATTATATTTAATGAATCTCTTCGAACTGGCATATTTCCGAGCTCTTGGAAACGATACTGTGTTCGACCGATTTTCAAAAAAGGTGCTAAATCGGACATAAAGAATTAAAGATGCATAGCGAAATTAATTACAATCGCTAAATTCTTCGAACACTGTGTTAATTTCCACAGTATAACCTGAACAAAGAAGCTGTTAGATTTCATTTGACATTTTGCCTATTGCATGAAAATTTACTATGTCATAGGCATTTATATATCAGCTTGTTTTTCAGTTTAATCGTAAAACAAAGTGTAATAAAATTTAATGATATTCGATAATTCATTATTTGAAATAAAATGAAAATCTGCTCGGTTCCAGAACCATTTGGAAATTCAAAGTCTCGCGATAATGAGAATAGCACGAAATTATGTAAAAATTTTGATTAAATTTCATACATAGAAGTTTCATGAGTCAGAATCATCAGTTTCATGAGTCACTTGTTTTTTACTTTAATATATTTCGTAAGAACAAATATATTCTTCTCATTAACTATTAATATTAAATTTAGAAACAAAGAAAAAGCAAAAAAAAACATAATAATTGAAATAATTTTTACAACTCGTCATATACATGTATATATTTGTGCACAAATACGTATTTATTAAAAGCGAATTTCTTGCGATTTATTGCTTAAAAAATATTTCTTCTGTACGTTTGTGAATCTTACTGCTTCCCATACGAGTGTACATAATTGTTCATTCGGGCTTTTATTATCAAACTAATATTATTCAAATTATTCATTCATTACACAATGCTGCAGCAATTTTACGCGTTTTTTCTCGTTATTATTTTCTGTTAGTATGATGTTTTGTCGTTCCAAAACGCTAATAAAATCAAAAAAATCTGACGCCGTTTGTGAGTTACAGCTCAAAACGTGAAAAAAGTCAACTTTCGGTTTTTCTGACCACTCTACACACCATAAGTCAGCAACCAGTTCACATATTTAGAAAGTTAGACACATTGTGGAAAGGTTGGACCAATGCGCAAATTTTAAAGGCTCACACGTCAAAATCGGTTCACATTTGTGGCCACAATGAGCTCTCAAATGTCGACCTACGCACATTTTCATGCCCATTTTCTCACACTTCATGATCCATAACTCAGCAACCGGTTGAGATTTTTTTGATTTTTAAGCGACGATTTTTTGACACTTCTGAGCCAAAAATTTTAAGCCATAGAACACAAAAATCGCTCAACGCATATGGAAGTTACATTTAAAATACTAGAATTTTTGAAAAATTCCATACAAATGGAATTTGTTACCTTTAACTGAACATATGTCGGGAACTATATGTGGTATCGTCATGAAGTAGACCATTTTGGAAAGGTCAGACTAGTGCGCAAATTTTAAGTGCTCAAACACTGAAATTGGTTCACATTTGGGGTTGCTATAGGAACATATAGTCGATTTTGGGTGATTTTTTTCAACATTTTTCACACATTTCTGCAATTTGTTGCTATAAAATGATCAAAAATACACCGAAATTCAGATATTTTTTGTTGACACATTTTAAATACCTAGAATAAAATTGGTTTAATGGATTCATGGGGTGAAATTAGAAGCCAAAACAGTTTTTTTGTGTGTGTAAAAAAATTGATGAGTTTATACATTAAATCTTTTTCTTATTCGATATGTTCTTCTTGTATTTTGTTTTTTATCTTTTTGGAGAAGCCAGCAATAATCAGAAAGCATACTTGCGTCCGTTGAACGACCTTTAAATCGATTTTGTGCAGAGCAGATTTCCTTGTGAAACCTTTCTCCTTGCTCATCGCTCACCATGCCCAAACATCGATTGTCAAAAAAGTCCAAATGACATTTCAAATAGTGCAGCTTGACAGTCATGTTGGCAGTTCATAATTTTCAATCAGTTTTTCAATTATTTGTTTGTGATCTGATGATTTGTGATTCCCAAGGAAATTGTGAACTAGGTCCTTGAATGAATGCCAAGCCGCACGTAAATCTTTGGACAATGTTTGAGCGAATTCATCATCTTTCATTAGTTTTCGTATCTCCGGACCATTCAAAATTCCTGCCTTCAACTTAGCCATTGATAAATATGGAAATGTGTCAGTCAAAAACTCAAACGATGCACTATTAATGTCAATTCGTTTCAAAAACTGCGTTGCCAACCCGATTTTTATGTGTAAAGGTGGTAGCAAAATTAACGATACATCTATCACGTGACGGCCAAACATTACGACTAAACACCTCTTCCCTGGGAACGTTTTTATCGAAATTGCAAAGGAAACAAGGATATTTTATGTTTCCGCCCTGGAGACCCATTAATATTCCGATAACCTTTAAATCTCCACAAATCAACCATTTATGTTCGCCATGTTTAATTCAACAAAAAATATCTGAATTTCGGTGTATTTTTGATCATTTTATAGCAACAAATTGCAGAAATGTGTGAAAAATGTTGAAAAAAATCACCCAAAATCGACTATATGTTCCTATAGCAACTCCAAATGTGAACCAATTTCAGTGTTTGAGCACTTAAAATTTGCGCACTAGTCTGACCTTTCCAAAATGGTCTACTTCATGACGATACCACATATAGTTCCCGACATATGTTCAGTTAAAGGTAACAAATTCCATTTGTATGGAATTTTTCAAAAATTCTAGTATTTTAAATGTAACTTCCATATGCGTTGAGCGATTTTTGTGTTCTATGGCTTAAAATTTTTGGCTCAGAAGTGTCAAAAAATCGTCGCTTAAAAATCAAAAAAATCTCAACCGGTTGCTGAGTTATGGATCATGAAGTGTGAGAAAATGGGCTTGAAAATGTGCGTAGGTCGACCTTTGAGAGCTCATTGTGGCCACAAATGTGAACCGATTTTGACGTGTGAGCACTTAAAATTTGCGCATTGGTCCAACCTTTCCACAATGTGTCTAACTTTCTAAATATGTGGACTGGTTGCTGACTTATGGTGTGTAGAGTGGTCAGAAAAACCGAAAGTTGACTTTTTTCACGTTTTGAGCTGTAACTCACAAACGGCGTCAGATTTTTTTGATTTTATTAGCGTTTTGGAACGACAAAACATCATACTAACAGAAAATAATAACGAGAAAAAACGCGTAAAATTGCTGCAGCATTGTGTTATCAAAACGTTATTTAATGAAACTACTAATAGAAATAAATTCAAAAGAAAATTGTTTGATATTCCTAATGATATTTTTAATTTTTAATAATTGTTAATTTTTCATGATCTCAATAATATAATGTTTTTGCCAGTTGTTGGTGGTGAAATAAATAAATATTAAAGTCGTTTATTGTAACACTTCAAATCAATTTAAATACTTTCATTTACAATGAAAGGTGAATAATTAAAAAATAATAAAATTATACTTTTTGACAATTGTTGAATTTCTGCTAGTTTTGCTAGTATTTCAAGTTCGTGAATCGCCCTTTGGATGTCTGTCTCTGATTTCATCATCTTTCAATATATTTATTATTGGAAGAATCGAGCATATTTCAGCATTTTTGGAGAATGAACTTAAATAATTTGACAGATTTAATAACTTTTCTTTTCATCAAATTATAATTAGAATTTGGAAAATATAAAACAACAATTTATGGAATAGAAACCAAAAAATACACTTATCTCAACTGAGGCATCAGTAAATAACATTGTTGATCACATACATAAAATATTTATTTTGAAAAGCACAACGATAGTGAGTAAGAATTTTACATGAAAAATAAACAAACTTTGGATACTTTTGAGAATTTGTTAAATGATATGGGCCTATTTCAACTGAATTTTTACTCTATATTCTATGCGAGGAATACACTTTGATTTCTATTAAGAGAGAATTCTTTGCACTATTGTTTGATAAGAAAATATTGTGTCTTACTTTTTATTATTCGAGCACGCATTACTAGTATATCCCGATTTTTATCGGATAATTGTTATTCAAACGTTATTGTGCATTTTTTTATCCGCCCTGACACTAATAAACACACTTGCCCTAAACAAGAAATGATTATTATAGCGTGTTAGAGTTTGGTCTTGCAATTTCAAATCCGTTCTCCTTGTTTTGCTAGCACGTCTGTGAGTTTTTGAATATCGCTTTGTAGACAAATTCTTTATTGGTGTCACATCTTTCTATTTGTAGGCTATACTATGCAAGTTACAATTTATTCCAAAAATGGTTTATAATCTAGAGGAACACTGCTATCCAATGACATGACAATCACTCGATTTGATTGCGTTGTTCAAAAAATATCGAGGTAAAATATAAAAATAATGTTTTCGAGAATATTTTTTTCAACTGATATATCTAAAAACCGCAATCAATAATCAGAAAGTTACATCCATTTTTGCACCTGATAATGAAACTTCAAATTTTTCATGTTCATCCTATGCTTTTTATACAAAATCGCATGAAATATTTCGACAATTTTTTTAAATTCGCCAAAAAAATGGAAAAATGCGGTTTTTCACATTTTTCTTTTTTGGTCATGTTTTCAAATATTTGTGTTACGTTACGCTAACTTTTTTGGTCATGTTTTCAAATATTGGGTTTCTAATTGTGCCTACTAAATCATTTGAACAGTTTAAGATATTCGTTTAATGTAACTTGAACATCAGAAAACCGCAAATGATAATATTTTTCGAATTGTTCAAAAAAATTTGTCATGCGTATCAAATTTGGCATTTTTTTTTATGGTCGTTATAATAATTGATATCAACGTAATTATTGTTGCTATCAGAGAAGTTTTATCATTCAAAAATGTATAAATACTGTATGGATTATTTAGATACTTTCAGTAAGTGTCTTGTTCTCATTTATATAGATGAAAAACAATTTTTTTTTTCATTATGCAACAAATACAATATGAGTATTTCTTTGTAACAAAGCGTGCTACGTATGTGGCTCCAGTTAGCAAGCAATATTTCAATATGGATGTTTCAAACCAAGACAAATGCTGGGTACCTCATGTAATTTGTTCTAAATGTTATACAAATTTGTTTAAATTGGTATAAGAGGAAAACATCGTCTAAAGGAGCTGGTATAGTGCACTTGAGTATCGGTATTCCAATGATTTGGAAGGACCCCATGATCGTTGAACAAACTGTTACGTTTGTTTCACAAATGTATTTGGATATTCAGGAAGAAATAGAAATGCTATTCAATATGCCAATGTTGATTCTGTATCTCGCCCAATTCCACACTCTAATGCACTTTCAATTTTATTACCACCTCCTTATATTGATCCGAGTCAAATACTGACTACTTTAGATGATGATGATGAAAGTGACCACGATGTCGAAATAGCCGATCCTCTATATTTACCGGACACGAATCAATCACATAGACTATCACAAGGAGATTTCAACGACTTAGTTCGTAATTTGAACTTGTCGAAAAATATGTCGGAGTTGTTGGAATCAAGACTCTATTCATTTGGAAAGAAATGTAAGGATAACTGCAACTCGTCAAAGAAGCTTATAAACTTGCTCAATGCTTTGAAATGAGCAATGATATTTGCTACTGCACCGACATTCCAACACTTTTTGCAGAAATGGGGCAGACATTTAACAGCAATGATTGGTGATTGTCTATTGACGGCGCAAAAACCAGTATCAAAGCGGTTCTTTTACACAATGGCAATTTAAAACCATCAATACCAGTAGCTTTTGCAACTGGAATGAAAGAAACGTATGATACAATGAGGGATATAATGCGGTTAATACAATACGATCGCTTTGAATTTCAAGTCGTAGCTGATTTCAAAGTACTAGGTATGCTGATGGGACTCAAAGGTGGCAACTGCAAATATCATTGCTTTTTATGTGAGTTTGACAGTAGAGACTACGAAAATCACTGCATAAGGCCATCATGACCTTCACGAATAGAACACGTTATAGGTCAATTCAGCGTAGTCCAGGGGAAAATTGTGAAACAAGCCGAATCAAAAATTGTTCCGCCATTGCATATCAAACTGGGAATAATGACCCAATTTATCAAAGCGCTTGGTAGAAAAGAAAATATTCAAGCAATTGATTACCTCGATGCAATGTTTCCAAGCTTGACTAGATAAAAATTTGAAGAAGGCATTTTCGTTGGCACTCAAATAAGGAAGGCTTTACACAGCGACGGATTTCGTGAGCATTTAACTCCTGATCAAAGAACGGCATGGGAATCATTTGAATCCATTATTGATGGATTCCTCAGTACCCGAAGAAGTAATAACTACTGACATCTTGTTGAAAAAATCCTGAATGATTTTCAACGAATTGGCAGTCATTTGCCACTTAAATTGCATTTTTTAAAAAGTCATTTAGATTATTTTCCGGACAATTTAGGTGATTTTAGCGACGAGCAAGGGGAAAGGTTCCATCAAGACCTGGCTGCTATGGAGGAACGGTTCAATAATCGATATGTACCAAACATGCTTGGTGAATATTGTTGGTCAATCATACGAGATACCCACGCCCTCCATAAGCGAATAGGAACACAACGCCATTTTTAGATGCTTAATTTTTTTGTCGAATATCTTTAATTACAATAATATCCATAAATTATATTACAGTTGTTTTTAATAATTTCGATAAAAATACTTAATTTGATAATTGGCTAATCAGCCAATGACCAAATTTTTTGAAAACACTACCAAAAAAGAAAAATGTGAAAAACCGCATTTTTCCATTTTTTTGGCGAATTTAAAAAAATTGTCGAAATATTTCATGCGATTTTGTATAAAAAGCATAGGATGAACATGAAAAATTTGAAGTTTCATTATCAGGTGCAAAAATGGATGTAACTTACTGATTATTGATTGCGGTTTTTAGATATATCAGTTGAAAAAAATATTCTCGAACACATTATTTTTATATTTTACCTCGATATTTTTTGAACAACGCAATCAAATCGAGTGATTGTCATGTCATTGGATAGCAGTGTTCCTCTAGATTATAGACCATTTTTGGAATGAATTGTAACTTGCATAGTATAGCCTACAAATAGAAAGATGTGACACCAATAAAGAATTTGTCTACAAAGCGATATTCAAAAACTCACAGACGTGCCAGCAAAACAAGGAGAACGGATTTGAAATTGCAAGACCAAACTCTAACACGCTATAATAATCATTTCTTGTTTAGAGGAAAAAATTTAAATTTGTTGATTATTGTAATTTTATACAAGATTTATAATTTATATAAGCACTATTCAGTTAAATAGATTTCTAGAAGCATTTTCAAGTTGAAAATTTCAACAAAAAAAAGTTTAGAATTATCGAACAACATTAAAGAGGCTAAAAATACCTTAGTTAATTGATTTCCTTTTATGCTGAATGCACGGAAGTTTTCTAGGAATTTATCTGTCTCCAATATTTCTATCGTAGAAATTTGATTAAAATCTAAATATATATCGATTACGGAGCGATATACATTCAACAAAGGCTCAATTTCATTTATCTATAAAAGAATTCAAAATAATTAAATGAGAAAATGATATAGAATATTTTGAAAGTTTGAGAACATATTCCACTAAAGTCCCTATTTATTTTCATTACTAAATAATTCTATATTTATTGTCTATGTATATTATTCGTTGAAAATGCATATTCGTTTGTATTTATGGTGGCTGAGTACATATTTGTCTGTCACAGAGGTTAAACGTAAAGACAAAAGTGTTTCAGGATAAATGTTGTTGATAATAAAACACAAAAAAATTATTAATTTTATATCAAATATAATATCCATCTGTTTGGTATCAAATCAATCAGTTATTCATTTATTTGAAACTACCGGTTGTTGTGCAACACTTATTCACCACTTATTTTATATTCATTCTGCGGAAATTGTCCTTATAACATTTTTTCCCCTGAACAAACTGAACATTTGATGTGAGAGATTCAATATTTCAGTGTTTATTGGGAGGTTTTTAGCGGTTATTTTTCAGTAAACTTGAAATATTTTGATAGTCAGTGCTATGCTTATATTTTGATAGTATTCGATTTAAAGTCTTTAAATCATTTTTTACACATTTCACCTGCGGGTTTAATCAATTTTTCGATATCAAATTGAGTAATCTCAACTTTTTTATATAAATCGTCCATTGAAATTCAATAATTGAATATGGTCTTCAATAAATCATCAGATTAAGTTGCAGTTTGAAAAATTGAAAACATAAAATTGCGGGGATTTGTACCGGTATTTCACCATAGTACCGGTACAAAATGCACCTTAGATGTATCCATACAAAAATCTTCAGTGATACCGGTACTGATTTTGAGCTTAACTTCACCTCTTAAAAATAACAAAAGAAATTTAGAGTTTCAAAATTTCGCATGTTATGGATCGCTGAGAGTCTGAATATGATGTTTTGCTTGCCGGTAATTTTTTTCGAGTATTTTTGTCTTTTTCATTGACATTTTATCAAAATTCATTATATATTTTTTTTTTTCATTTTTTTATTATTTCTGAAGTTTATACGAAAATATAAAAATTAAATAATTGTTTGGCAAAATTGTCAAGTTTGAGGGTGAAGTTGTACTTAAGTATTATTAACTTCATCAAAAGTATTCTGATTGTCGGCCGCATCTTGCGTTTCATTCATGTTTTCGGAAGCGATAAACAAACCATCGAGCGTGCTTCACAGAGCCGATGCAGATTATATTTAAGATGCAATTTTGCAAAACAACACCGTTTTTGCATACACATCAGGCGAATATGTATGCTTCAAATGAATGATTTTTGTTGGGAAAATGTATATTATTAAAAAAATCAAATTATATTATGAAAGCGGGTCTACTGATTCGTTATCTACGCTTCCTCAGCTATCCAAAACAAAAAAAATTTAAATCATTTTTCTGCATTTTACATGGTGTCAGTAAAGTGAAGGTGAGTACAATAATTTTGTATTTAATACCGGTTTTGTACCTGTACAATTGCGGTACAGGAAAAAAACTATTTTGCGCAGAAATACCATTAATAGATTTGGCAAGAAGTAATTCGCGCGTTTTTCTTACCTGTACCGCAATAGTTTTGTGCGGTACATACCCTTTGGAAGTGTACCGGTTTAAAACCAGTACTGGATGCAAAATTGGGTATCGGTACAGAAGTATGTATTACTAAAACTTAATATTTTGGTACGGTGTCCAAGGGGCGAATTTCTACTGAAATTCTAGTTTCGGTACTTTTCAGTAATTGTAAATTTTTGTACATCTTGGGTATTTTTGTACTGAAATCAAGTTGTGGCATTTTTTACTCAAAATTTACTAAATCGTCAAATAAAAAAATGTCTAAAAACTAAGATATTTATGTTTCAATTTTATATTCTGAACTAGATAAAATAATCAATTTCTTACATCAAATGCAGATTCATCAACCCCAGAAATTCATTACAATGCATTTTCATCAAATCATTTGCACGTGTAAATAAATAAATAAATATGGAATTTGAAAGCAATTTCACCATTCCATGTCCTTTTGGCTTAAATATGCAACACAAAGAATGCTATAATTTTGCAATAAGTTTCAGGATTTGTGCTGTAGAATTTTATACTACACTATTTTGATGTTTAACCCATAGATTCCTCTGACTTAGTGGTACATTTTAATCAAAAATGGAAAGGAAGAGACGAATTTGCTTGGGATTTGACAAAAAACGTCATTCTAACTGATGTGTTCATTTCAAAAATCACGTTATTGGTTCACTGTTTTCCCAAGAATAGATTCGAAAAAACGGACATTTTCTTCAGAAAAATGTGTTACATATTATACTTTATAATAGAGAATAATTTATACATTCTGTGTTCTAAATAAAACGATACAAAAAATTATTCCGACCAATTACAATAGAAAAAGTAAAATAATTAAAGATTTCAATTTATCGTGCACAAGAAAAGAAGAATGTTGTTCTTAGTACAATGTTCTATGGCTCATCGAAAATTTTTTTCTACCTCAACAAAATCTACATAAATTAAATGTGAGTCAATACTGAAACCATAATCAAAAGAACACATAAAAAAAATCCAGAAAAAATAGAAAAATTAAAGTCAAAACCAAAAAGACAAAGAATTATAAATCTATAGATGATATATCAATGATCGATTGTCTGTAACGCAAATAAATCTATAAATAAATTTTGTGACATTGGTTGCAAATCTCACATCCTTTATCTAAAAGCTTTAGTTCCTAGAACCCGATTGCAATCATCGCCGATTTTTTCGCACGATCGTGGCCGATTTATTAGTGATTTTAAATCACTATTTATTTCTTTTTAAAATCCTCCAATTTGAAAAATCGTTGCCCAATTGTGATTGGCCACGATTGCAATTGGACGCTAGGAACTAGAAATTTGGAAATGACGTTTATATTGCTCTTACGAATTTTTGAAATTAAGTTTGAATTTCAAAAAAGTCGTTGGATGGTAGAGATTTAAATTGAATTCATATAAAATTTAAAGAACATTTCAAATGTTTCAATTTTTCGAAATTATCTTTGAAATTACTTGATTATATTGTGCATAGAATGATGTTGTATTTTCCGGTACAAAATTGGGCAGACGCGTTAAATTCAAATTATTGCAGTTAATGGAATACATTGGTCGCAGCACTTCTTCTAAATCCAATACGATATACGATAATGTACAGGTGCAATTGCGTAGCTCTTCGTTTCTATGACACATTTCATACAAATTCTATAACAAAAATTTAAAAATGCATCTATAAATCAATTAAATTTTTATTGTATTAAATTCATAGGTTTTGACACAGGTTTCCTAGGCTTCATGATATTTTTGACACTCCGCTGACGTCGTGGGACTTCCAATGAAATTTTCGATATTTGAGTTGAAGCTCACTTTCGCCTTCGGGACCCCTCCCCCTTAGCTCGCCGGTGTCAAAACCTATGATCAACTTACCAATTTGAAATTCATTACTGTTAAAATTGACCGATTTTTGAAACTATTATCTGTGCACTGCAGTAAATGTCGATCAATTATATATTTTGTTTTGTTGTTATTAAAAAGAATCCATGTGAAATTCTTGGAACAGTTGAATGGGTTATCTGAAAATTATATTTTTTTATGACATTTATAAATAATTTGTTGTTGTCAACAATTTGTTGATGCCTATTTACCACTCAAATACATATGTTGAAATTTTGATGGAAGTGTAAATGATCCATCGTAATATTCTAATTGATTTTTGCGTAAATCAATAATTTCAAGGACAGGAAGTTTATCGAATAGAGTGGCTTGTACATAAGATAACCTTGTTTTCGTGATATTAATTTTCTACAAAATACAAACATTTATTTAAATTTGAGGCGAGTAAACCCGATTAAATAATCAAAATTGTAATTAAATCAATAGAGGAATTCAAATTCAATAAATTCGAACCAATTGAAAAAGCACTCAATAAGCCATTTTTAATATACTATAACTGAATGCAGTATGAATAAATTATTGCAAATGGCTCATTGGGCAATATAAAACTAATGATAAAATTATGAAGTAAATACATTACAGTTTAATATGATTGTATGAATTTTGTTAAAATTTTCAAGTGAAAACCCAAAGGAAATACCTAATTTGCACCTGTTATAATATTGGTAGTACAAATGCATTTTAAGGGTTTTTGAAGAGATGGCGTAACTAGTACCTAATCTCATCAAACTAACTTATACCTATCTTCTTGTCAAAGCGTTATCATTACTCATCACTTTTCAGTATGTGTCATTTCACCAAAGTGTAAACAACATTTTTTTCTTAAGCTCTCAATATGTCAACTTTTGTGCCAACGAAACTCAGTTTGCGGGAAAATTCACTCTTCTGTTTCCATTTGAAGAAAAAAGCTTTTAAAGTTTATGGTGAGCATACTCCATCGCAACAAACGTGTGAATAATGGTTTCGACGCTTTAAAAGTGGTAGTTTTGATGTTGAAGACAAATAACGTCCGGGAGGCCCAAAAAAATTCGAAGATGAAGAATTGGAGGTATTGCTCGATGAAGATCCGTGTCAAACGTAAGAAGAACTTGCATTATTGTTGGGAGTCACGCAACAAGCCATTCCCTTACGTTTAAAGGCAGCCGGATTAATGAATCCATCAAAAGCATGGAAATTGGGTACCACATGAATTGAAGCTGAGAGACATTGAAAGACGATTTTGCATGTCGGAAATGCTGTTTCAACGCCACAAAAAGAAGTCATTTTTGCATCGAATTGTTACTGGCGATGAAAAGTGGATCCAATACGACAACCCCAAGCAAAAAACAGCATATGTGAAGCGCGGCCATCCAGTACTATCAACATCAAAGCAACATATCCATGGTTTCAAGATAATGCTCTGTATATGGTGGGATCAAAGAGTTGTCGTGTATTATGAATTGCTAAACCCGGATGAAACCATCACGGGGGATCTTTATCCACTACAACTGATGTGTTTGAGTCGAGCATTAAGTGAAACACGTCCGGAATATGCTCTGAAGACATGACAAAGTGATTTTGCAACATACCATGCTCGGCCACATGATGTAAAGGACGTCAAAAAATACTTGGAAACACTCAAGTGGGATATCCTACCCAACCCGCCGTATAGTCCAGACATAGCCCCTTCTGATTACCATTTGTTTCGGTCGATGCAAGATCACCTGGCTGGGCACTGCTTCCCTTCTTCTAAAGAAGTCAAAAATTGGGTCGATTCATATTTGGCCTCAAAAGATGAGTCATTCTTTTGGCGCGGAATCCATATGCTACCAGAAATATGGGAAGAAGTAGTGGCTAGCGACGGACAATACTTTGAATAATATATATTGTACTAACTCTTAATAATAAAGCCTCAATTACACAAAAAAATCCTTAAAATTCATTTGTACTGCTAATATAATGGACAAGTATATTTATTAATCTTTTTGCTTAAACTTGATTAGATTCTCATTAAATACCAAAGAAAACTACTCCACACTCTCAATAGTTAACAAAGGAAGAGATTTAAACTATTAGAATTAGGTTTAAATTGCATGTATAAATACCTTTAAAAATTTCAAGCTTGGAAAATCATCCTTAAAGCCTAATACTAATCCACATTCGATGTGAAGATTTTGTAAATTTGGAAAATAACTTAAAATTGATGAATGAAATATCTCATTTGGCCAATCACACAAGATTAATTCCCGGGTAAAGGAAAAATTCATACTAGAAATGTTAAAAGTAGTTCCAAAGCATTGTAAAGTTTCATTCCGCCAAATACATTTTCCTTGATATGTATCATTTGTAGAACTAATTCCGTTCTCTGTATGTAAAAAATTGGTTGTGTTATCCCCTGATGTATTTCCAAGAACCAATTTAATTTCACTATCATAAAAATATGAAATTTTGTAAATAGAATTGGACTAAATGATTAGCTTAGATTAAATGATTTGCTAATGATAATAATGATTCATATAGAGTATAGAGATAACATTTCTTTCAGTTTCGTCATCCCTATATCAAAATAAGATTCACAAGTTTGGAAAAATCACAGCTTGCGATAGTTTGGAAGAAATGAATCTATACAGGAAAAATATATATTGTTTGCTTTAGAAGTTTCAATTTTAGAAATGTGTTACATCTTCCAAAGTATGATTATAGATTGCTGCTTCTTCGAATAACTACTTTGAAAAACCGTAAAAAGATTGCTCAAATACTATTTATTGTAAAATTGATTAGAGGCGAAATGTCTTCAGATTAATTAGTGGTGAAATATGTTGACAATAATCGTTGAACATTATCTTCTACAGGGTGTTTGGTATTTGCGTACAGATATTTTTACCATGTATTGCTTGGACCTAGAGGAGCAAAAAAGTATATGGGCACATTTCTGGATTCGGCAATTTTAGGGGAGTTATGGGGATATTCCGGGGGCACTGTAAATCTCTAGTTTATGAACGTCGAGTAGAAAATGTGGATCAGCTTCGTGATAGAATAGTTGCTGCATTTGAAACCATTCGGAATATGCCGAACATATTTCAACGAGTTAATGGGTCAATGTACCGTCGCATTGAAGCTTGTCGCAACGTTAACGGTGGCAATTTTGAACAACTTCTCTAAATCAACGATTTAACTTTAGTCAAATAAAAATAAATTAAACCGCCTCCACTGAACTGTCATCAATAATTTGTTGTATTGAATAGTCAATAGCTTTCCAATAAGCCATAAATCATGAATTTCGGTTGAAAAATATGATGCTGTTGACCGTTAGAATGATAACGCTATTTTAGATGAAAATGAACAGAAAAAATGGGTCGGTTCACTTCAACTCTGTCACGATTGTGACCAACTTAGAAAATTTTAGGTACTGAAAATTTGCATATCGACCTAAAAAAGGATGCTCTTTCTTAATGAAATGAAAAAGATAGGTTAACTAGTTGTTTTTTTTTGAGATAATTAACGATTTTCATCGATTCCTGATTTTTGGATCGTGGATTGTGGAAGGAGTTCTCAATACCTTTCCAACAAGCCATCAACCATAAATTTCTGTTGCTAGATACGAACAGGGTGTCCTTTTTTCTAACATCGAGTCCAACACAGAAAGTTTTGACCCGAAGGGTACATATCCCCATAACTCCCTCAAAATGGCCGAATCCAGAAAAGTGCCCATATACTTTTTTGCTCCTCTAGGTCCAAGCAATACATGGTAAAAATATCTGTACGCAATTACCAAACACCCTGTATATCTATTGATATTGTAAATATTTATTTTTATTTATTTTGAATAACGCTGTTTGGCAAAATGAAATTGAAATATAAAATTTAATGCATTCTAATATGTTTTATATTAAATTTTACGCAAGCCTGTTGTCCATGAATGATCAATAGTGATTATTTAATTTAAAAGGTAATATGTATATTAGTTATTCTTATTATTTTGGCAGTTAGTTAGGAACGATCAGCAATAATTTGTTTTTAATAACTTCACGTAATTTCTCTCACCAGTTAAGAATTTTTTTGATTACATCAGCATAAAATATGCATATAAATCAAAATAATATTCATTTAAAATAAATACTTTTTATATAACTGAAAGAAGTAAAATAAAAGTGAACACGAAAATATAATTTTTAAAATTCAAAACAAACTTCAATGGAAATATGTCAATATGCTCCATAAGTTTCGATTCTGGCAGCACTGTTTGATAAAATCTGACCATTCCATCGTGCATTTCATCAAAAAACATTTTCATATACGCATTTTGAAAATTGGGACTTATAAAAGTGACCATTCTTGAATTTACTTTATTTTGAAAGCTTCCCACATTTAACTGGCCTTTTTATTAGAAGGCTCATGCACCCTAGTCCATAACAGAGATATAAGCTAGGACATGGTATAAAATATGCTTTTTCACATTTTATTTGATCCACAGTTAAATAAGGAGCTTCATTTTCGATGAAGAATGATCGAATGCCACTAAATTCTTTTCCATATTTTATACATTTCTTTCAAACAAATGGTTTTGTATCATTCAGAATTATAAATTCTAAATGTATTACAGAGACACGGTGACCTCATGGTATTTTACATGATAATTTTGCTTTATCACTTCGCGTGCGCTCATCATGAGCAGCTAGATCGATTGCATAGATGAAATCCAAGAGAAATCTACTACTCAACTATAATTCAAATAATTCAATCTAGTTCAAAAAAAAAATCATTCAAATGTTTTACATTTCATTGGCACTCTGTTTGTATTACTGATAAATTTACACTTAAATAGCTGTCCAACAGCAATACCAATATGCAGCAATGAAAATTTGTGCATTCCACTGAATTGATTTGAATTACCTCGAATTTTTCTGAACTATTTTTGTACTAAATTGAATTATTTGAGTTATGATTCAGTAGTAGATTGCTCCTTGATATAATTCGTAAAATTTGTGAATAAACGATAAAATATTTTTTTTGTCACAACTCAAGGGCTCTGAGGCGGGTGTACAATTTCGTGGCCATGGACAACTTTTTTTCTTGGGACTCAATAAAAATTTTGAGTATACCAAAAAAGTTCGGGAAATGAATAGTGTAATGAAACAATTTTACATATTTGGACCACCATAATGAACACCTTGAAGCATGTAGCCTCATCCAAGTATAACACACCTTATATTATTTTTTCAATTTGCATAGACTTCTTATATACAACTCAATAAATAATTAGTACAAAGTAATCTTGCTCCGAAATACCGCACCAACGTGTGAAAAAAACATTTTGAATGCAAACAATATCATTTTATCTATTATCACATCACTCAGATTTAATTATATTTCGTCAACATCTAAAAATACGATCCGTGCGCCTTATGTAATAATGCTTTAGTATACTATCTTTATTGTGTGAATGATTATTTCCATCTAAAATTTTATTTCGCCATTTATTTATTAATTATTCAATTTTTTCAACATATAATAATGAAGCACAAAGAACCCATATAAAACAACTTGCACAAAAATAATTTAAAAATTAAACTCAAACCTTTGGCTTACGATAATATGATAAAACAATATCACTAATATCGAAGAATTTGAATACATGTTAAGAAAATATTCATTTAAATGATAACTTGGAACAAAAGTACCATAAACTGAAATCTTGAGATTTATTATTCAACCAAAATTTCTTATCACTTTTTTTCACAATATATCATCTTGAATTGGATTTTACTAACTGCTCACCGAAAAGCTGGAGCCCGACTAAACGAAAGGTTTTCAAATAAGGCTGAGAACTGTTACTTAATTTAACCTTCATGTAAATTAGGGTGTTTATCATGCCTGGAACTCAACGAGAATATATCATTAGCATTTATATGACATTGTGATTTATATTCATATAACAGGGCCACTACTCAGGAGTGTTAATATCGAATTTCTTTTGCTACTATCGTTTAGAGGGGACTAAAATAAGAATTTCTTTCGGAGTGGATTTTTGATTTTTCCATGTGTGGTTGAAGGGGAGGGTTTTTTCCATTCAAAAATTGAATTTTTTCAAATCTTTGCAAATAATCTCAAAAATAAGTTCGAATATTTAGCTTTTCATGGTTTTATGGTATTCTTTGAGTCTTTCTCTACAAGATAAAACAAATTTCCGACAAGGGGGGAGGCAAAGGGGTGATGAAAATTTATATATTCCCTCTTCATATTTTTCGATATTGTTTCAGGTAAATCAAATTTTTCTTAACTCTATCATGTTCATCGATTCCTATTCTATAAGATAAAATGATTTTCAAATCATTTTCATCTGATTGAAGCCGGCCAGAGCCAAAATTTCGGCGTCCTAAAGTGATCCGACGACCTCTATTTTCCTTGTCTCTATCGTATTCCTTGAGTCCGCCTCTACCTAGACCTCTACAAGATACGATAGATTTCAGATCTTTGGAATTGCTTCTAGGCCGGCCAAGGCCAAC
Source organism: Resseliella maxima (assembly GCA_029041755.1). Classification (NCBI taxonomy): domain Eukaryota; kingdom Metazoa; phylum Arthropoda; class Insecta; order Diptera; family Cecidomyiidae; genus Resseliella; species Resseliella maxima. The sequence continues at coordinate 24,978 of JAQOWM010000279.1, read as the reverse complement.
TTTTTGGCGCTCGACTCGGCTTTTTCACTTTTTGCGCATTATTTCGCAATTTAACTGAAATTAGTAGTGTCTTCTTCACTTTATCGTAATGTTTGAGTCCACACACACAAAAAAAAAATTAATATAAAAAGACACTTACTAGTAAACCTTCCGAAGTGACGGAAACATTTTCAAATTTCAACCATACAGTCATGTTGGAAATGGGGAAAAAATAATTTGGGCAAAATTTGGGAGGCTGAGTCTGGGGGGTTTGGGGAGGAGACCCCCCTCTACCTTAAACTTCGTCGGATCAAAAAGTGATGTATGGGAAAGTTGTTCAGAATTTCATGAGAAAAAAAAAATATATATTGGACCCCCCATTTGACCGCCTTTTGGGGGGGAGGAGGGATTTTCACCCTTAAGGGGAGGTCTCAGCCGGCTGAAATGTCAAAAATCGGAATCAGCGTCCGAAAACCCTTAAGAATGCATATTTGGTTGGGGGCTGCGCGCCCCTTTTCACCCTAGAAATTAGCACCCCCCATTTGGGGTCAAATACTAAAAAACCGATTCTTGGGGTAAATAAATCGGAATTTGATGTTCATATGTATGGCAGACTATAGGTATTTTGATCTGCTCATTCCATTTATGCCATCGGATTTCAATTTCGAGCCCCCCTTGGAGGGTCCCTTCTACAAAAATTACGATTTTTCATATATATTCCATCGAAAATCACCAATTTTATGCAAATATGTATGACAAAATATAGCGATTTTTTCCAGTATCTCATTTTTGACTGCGAGGACTTCCTTAGAACCCTAGTACATCCTCTCCCTGTGATTCAAAATATGATATTTCATAACAAATACACAGAAAATCTCGAATTTCTTTTTTTATTATTATTACTACTGCACCGAACAGCGTTTCTTCGCCAAAGGTGGTTTATTTAAATAAATTTGGAAAATTATTTACAATTAATTTACATAAAAGTAGTTGATTCAATAATTGTATCGAATCAACGATCTATTGCCAATCCTAACGATTTCGGAGCAAATCACTGCGATCGCTGAACTACAAAAATGAATCTAATAAATATAAACATATCATTGGTTAATCCATTGGTTTTTTAAACAGTTCAATTAATCTTTTCTTAACTACATTAGAGTTGACATTAAAGTCTATTACATACTCATTTAAAGATTTTTCATTATAATATTTGTTGAATGTTTCAATTAATATATTCAAAGGCATATTCTTTTGATAGCCATGATTAACAGCATGAATTCTCAAAAATTCAGTATTTCTAACAGAATGATATGGGATTCTGAATTGAATCCTTTCCAGAAGAGACTCCGAACATATTTCACCCTTGATCAGCTTTAGGATGAACATTATTTGAGCAACATTTCTGCGATTCTCCAACGAAATCATTTGCAACAACAGCAATCTATGTTCATACTTCGGTAGGTGAAATCCATTGCTCCAATTAAGTCTTCTTAAAGCATACAGCAAAAACTGTTTCTGAATTGATTCAATACGTTTTTTCTGACCAACACTATTTGTATTCCATACTTGGGAACCATATTCTAAAATAGGAACAACGAAACTAAAAAATAATATTTTTATTGTATATGGGTCTCTAAAGTCATATGCAAAACGCTTAATCCAAGCCAATCTTGATTTAGCTTTTGCAACCATTGACTCAATATGTGCTTTGAAATTAAGCTTTTCATCCAAAATCACACCAAGATCCTTAATTTGATTGACTCTTTCAATTGTTGAATCACCAATGGTATAATTGAAGTCAATCACATTACCAAAGCGATGAAATATCATCATTTTTGTTTTCTTAATATTTAACTTTAAGTGATTTATTTCAAAAAATTCTGTCACTCTATTCAAACTAATTTGAAGAGTATAACAATCATCAACTGAATCTACGTGATGAGACAGTCTAACATCATCCGCAAACGAAAGAATTGTTGAATTACCACTGAAATTGGGTAAATCCGCAATAAACAATATGAACAACGTTGCAGCAATGGGATAACCTTGACCCGTACCCGAAGTAACATCAATGGGGTCCGATTCACAATCGTTAAATTTTACAATCTGTTTCCTACCATTCATATATGACGAAATCCAATTTAGAATCTGACAATTCAAACCCATTACATTCAATTTATGGGTCAAAAGGTCAACATTCACTGAATCGAATGCTTTAGCAACATCAATATAAACAGCATCAGTTTGATTATGAGGCTTCAACTCATTTAAAGTTTGCGAAGTAAACTCTACCAAATTTGTAATAGTCGATCTACCTCTTACAAAACCATGCTGGCTAGAATCTATTATGTTCTTAATATGAAAATTCAAGTGCTTCGCAATTATCGAATCCAAAATTTTTGGAATCACATTTTGCAATGCCACACCTCTATAATTATCAATATTATTTCTCGATCCACTTTTAAATATCGGTTTTACAAAAGAAGACTTCCATAAGCCAGGAACATAACCCAATTTAAGTGATTTGTCCATTAAAAAAAAAATTGGCTTAATAAGTGCATCAATACATCTTTTAATAAACAAATTAGGCAACCGATCAGGACCAGAAATTAAATTATTTGGAAGATTTAGTACATTTTGTAATATAACAGACTCATCAATAATCAATTTGGGAATATTATGACATAAGTTCATAACTGTTTCAAAACTTCCAATATTACAAATATCAGACGGACTCAAATTGTGTTGAGTATATGCTGAACCAAAAAATTTACCAAAAAGATTAGCAATATCTTTATTTTTGCATGATTTTTGATCTTTATAATGCATTTCATTTGGAAAGTCATTGGTAGTCCTTCTGACATCATTAACGTATTTAAAAAATTCCATTGGATCATCAACAACTAATTTCTCCATTTTCATCATATAATTTTTATAGGCAATGCGTGAATATCTATTATACTCCGTACGAGACAATTTAAAATCAATGTTATCTTTCAACGAATTATGTCTCTTTTTAGCCAATTTATTCAATTTATTTTTCAAATTAATCATATTTGAATCAAACCATTTTGGGTGATTTGACGTAATTCTTTTCTTCAAATTAACATGAGAATTAATTGCATTATTAACACAAGAATAAAAATTATTCAAATTATCATCCAGTGAATCGTTGGACAAAATCAAATCCCAATCAATATTCTTGAAGCAACTGTTTAATTCATCATAATTTGCATTTCTAAAATCATGATAGAAAAAAAAATTGGAATTATTATCATTATTCTGACTTCCAGAAATGACAACTTCAATGGATTTATGATGTATTTCAGAATTTACCAAAAAAATATCACTATTTAAACAATATATCAAATCTGAATCATTTGTCCATATCAAATCCAACATTTTACCATTATCATTTGATACTCCATTAATCTGTGACAAACCGAATCCATGAAAGGAATCCAAAATAAATAATTCCTTCCTTGAACAAGCATTAATAGGATAGGAAACATTTGGACAATCAATGTCACCCGTGATCCATAACAGATCAGGCAAATTGAAATCACCAGAAACAATAATTGAATCTTTATGAACTGATTTCGAAAACAAAAAATCTATAGCATTAACTATATTCTCAAATATCTTAAATGGTGAATTAGGTCTAATATACAATTCAAGCAAATAAAATTTTCGGCAATTAATGCTAATACAAACACAGATAATTTCCGCACCAAAAAGTTCACCATCAAAAATTAACTGACCATTCAATGATTTGTGAGTTGCAATCAAAACACCACCTCCATGAGACTTTTTAATGGTTTGATCCCTCTCTGTAAGATCCGTTCTATCGCAACGAAAAACATCAAAGTCGTTTGGAAAAATTTCACTATTACCTATGGTGCTATTTAAGTGCGTTTCACACAACAAATAAACTTTAAAATCATTAATTAAAATATTAGAAAAAAATTCAGGAATTTTAGTTCGCAAACCATTAACATTGCACGAGTAAATGCAATTCTTTCCCTTGGCATCATTATTTGAAATATTCATTAATGGGAAATGGGCTGGAACATTTGATACGGTACAAAATTCTGATGAAATTGCGCCGGATTTATATATTGACGATACTGCATTGGACTCATGTATGGTACAGGATAAGCCCGATTCCAAAAAGGAAGACCATACCAATTAGTACCTTGTTGGCTTTGATTAAACTGTTGTTGTGGTTGTAAATGTTGTTGTGATTGAAACTTTTGTTGTGGTTTAAATCGTTGTTGCGGTTGATAACTTTGTTGATGATGAAGAGAATGTTGTGGATGATGAAAGCTATCATTCACATTGTTATAATTGGAACGATGATCATTTCGAACATTAACATTTGATGAAGTTTTCATGTTTAGTTTTTGCATATTCTTTGATGGAATCGAATGATTTTGTAAATTTGATAATTCATTCTTATTCTTCAATGTGGTTTTTAAATTAACTCGATTATCAGCAGGATCAACTTTATTCAATTTTCCAGAATTCCCTTTACCATTGGCTCTATATACAAATGGCTTAATCTGATAATTCGGTGCCCAAATGTCTGAATTAAACAATAAATCACAAACACCTTTACTCAAGGTAGAAATTTTGAAGCTGATATGTTTGTATTTTTTATTCACTTTTTTACTCGCAAAATCAACCCTAAATGAATCCGATTTAATTCCTAGTTTTTCAGTTATTAATGAAACTAGATCATCGGTTGTGAAATCATTGGCAAATTTTGAAACATGTAATATGTAAACACCATCTAAAGGCTTAATAACTGGTTTCACAATTACTTCTGGTTTATCTGGAGTTTCATTAAACCGATCAAGTTGAGTAACCAATTTTGAAATCACACATTGCTTCAAATCAGCAATTTCAACATGAATTTTCGTAATTTCAGCAACAATATCAAAATTATTCAAGTCCATTGAATCATCAGATGGATTTCTCAACTGTTTGAATCTCTTCATCACTTGAGATAAATTTTCATTATAAGCATCCTCTGATGATATTTGTCCAATGTCACTTTTAGAACGTTCATTAATTGAATTGCTTTTATCCATTCCGATCTCTGAATCATCTTGAACAATCTCATTAAGCGTGTCATGAAATTGGTCTGTACTCAATTCTACATTATTTCTACTCTTATCAAAAAACTTATCATTGCAAATTTCACAAGTGACAGCAAACGGTGAACTTTCACTGAAAATGTAACAAAAAAACTTCAGATTTTCATCATTCTCCTCATTTGGTGTCACAATAACCCATGATCCATCTTTGAACTTTTTCGCCAAACCAAAATATTCAAGTAATTTTTTAACATGTTCATCTTTTTTCCTCATACATTGAACAAATATAGGATTACTGCAAAATTTACATTTCAAAGAAATACCACCATATGTCAAACCCTGACATTTACTTTTAACACAGCAATGCAAATTTGTCATGATTACAACAACAAAAAATTAAAACTTGAATAAATCACAAAAAAGTTTAACAAAATCCACTTATTAGAAATGAACTTCAATGAATCTTTGTAAACCAGTATAATTACTTTGTAAATAAAACAAATTAGTGTAAAAATGATGGCAAATAATTATTAAAATTCGAAAAATTAATGGAATAAAAAAAAAAACAACTAGCAATGACAGTTCTCTGACGATTTTCTTGTTTTATTGATAAATTGATTCATTTTATTTTGAAAAAAAAAAATACATGATAATAAAAGGAATGTCAGGTAAATTACAATTTCGCTAATTAGTCCCCTTGGTCAACCTGGAAAAGAACATCAGAAATTAGTTGAAGTCAAAAACACATTGCATTAATTATAATTATATTTCAAAAAACAAATATTCCACTCTGTTTTTCACTGGCTTGTGACAGTCATGCAAATATTATAAATTATGATGGTTTTTAATTGGTAAATAATAATCGCATCGATAGCTATGTACATTTAAGTTCGCATCATTTTAGACATTAGTATGCTTTATTTTAGACTTGCATTAACACTGTAGTTCTGGCATTTTTCTATATTATTATTATTCAATAAAAACATTTAATTTTGCTTGCGTAATAGATTAAATATTTATACATTTTCTTTAATTTATTTTATTCTATTCTATTTCATTTTATTTTGAGCATCAATGTAAGTCTTTGCAATAGTTTATTCGCTTGATGAATAAAACAAAAAACAAAGATTTTAATGTCGCCTTGCTTTGTTCGCACTTTTATCAATTGCTTGTATTCATTTAAATAGTTTTAAAGATTATTATTTACCAATTAAATTCTCATAAAATTCTGAACAACTTTCCCATACATCACTTTTTGATCCAACGAAGTTCAAGGTAGAGGGTTCCCAAATTTTTTTTCCCCATTCCCAACATGACTGTATGGTTGAAATTTGAAAATGTTTCCGTCACTTCGGAAGGTTTACTAGTTAGTGTCTACTATATGTCACCAGACACGGTAGTGTCTTGTTCCTTAGATTTTATTTATTTTTTTGTTATTGTCAATAATTGTATAATTACCATTTATTTGAATTGAGTCTTAAAAATGACAGTTCAGAGCTATGATACTTTGCTGTAATAACAAAGGTAATATACTCTCACACAGAACTCAACTGAGTGAAGCTGACATGCACAAATTCCTTCTATGTAAAATCACCGACTTGATCGATATTGATATTTGGAGGGAAAAAAATACATCCAAAAATAACAATATCGATCAAGTCGGTGATTAATTTGCATAGAAGGAATTTGTGCATGTGTTAGTCAGCTTCACTCAGTTGCGTTTTGCACACAAAACACAGTAAGCATCAATTTTTCAAAAATCAGTATAAACTTCAATTTATACCAAGTCCCATGATTTTTCGTATAAATTTACTCTCAATTGCATTTCAAAGAGAAAAGAAACTCACGTTTAGTTTCCAATTGATTTTTCTTAGTTATCTGGTAGGAAAAACGCAAAAATAAATTAATTTTTGACTATAGTAAAAAAATTTCAAGACCTATCAACTGGAGGTGTCAGTTGCCCAGGCTGATTCATGGATTCCCAGAATTTGGCCTGCATTCCAAGGCTTCCTGTTTGGAATCGCGCCCATATTCAACATACATTTGTAAACAATGACTGACATCAGCTCACATTTGTCCAACATTTGTGACAACTTATATCTGTCACTACACTGCGTTAACGATATGCTTATGTGACTAATATACAATGATTTGATATTATATACATAACTTAAAAAGTGCTTCCTTTGTCCAATACGATGCGTTTCAAATAACTTTGTAATTTTATCACTATATTATGATAATTTCTATAATAAATTATTCTGGAAATTTCTATATATAAACTGACATATAATAATGACATAATTCCTCGTCCCTCATGATGGTATTGCAGATCATTTCGCACTGTTTCACAATCTTTTAACATTTACAGACAATAACGAAAATTGGTAGCCAATATGTCACATTGTCACAATCATTTGACATTTATTGTGAATACAAAAAAGGTGTTAAATGTGGTGATTATTTCAAAAAATGATTGTCATTTAAAAAATATCGTAGCAAACGAAAATAATATTTATACATATTTTCTAACATTTTAGATACATTTCGTTCGCGATTTCCCCCTAGTAATTCAAATATTACTCGATACTTTCATTAGCATAAATGTGAATAATTGATCAAATAAATAACAAAAGTTTATGTGATTTTAAGTGAAGTTGAAACAAAAAATACACAATAAATTGCTTTCTCTGTCTTTTTTCATGTCATTGTCACGGATATTTTAACCTCAAATTTTTTTCTCCGGAGGAATTAATATCAATTTATGATTTAGCTTGTTCAAATTCATCCTAATTAAATGCCAATAATTTCTGCATATATATAAGATTTGAAGAAAGCAATATTTTTTCGTGATAAAATCAAATTAATAAATAAATTGGCACGTGCGTCGCTTGTTCACATTACATAATGGTTTTGAATATCAACTGGAGTTATCTAGGGGGTAGACACCGGTCAAAAATAAAGAATCCAATACAAAATTAAGAATAACCCGAATATGTATTTTCCAAAATAATATTAGAATAATCAAATATATAAGTATTACTAGTAAAAAAAAATTCACAATTTTAAATATATAATATACACTAATAACATAATATCAATAATAAGTTTATTGAAATGAAAATTTTTAAGTATATAAAGTAGATTGTGTAGAATACTTTGACATTTCTCGTCACATCCTGTCATTAGAATAAGAAACCAATTGTTTATTCATTTCATACGGAATAAATCACTTATAATTCAACCTACACACATACAAACAACAACTATATTTACATATAAGAATTTCGACGTTTAATCGGTTTGCAGAGAAATTTCCCCACATATCGGGTAATTCGCTATATTCACTTGTCATGAGATTAATATTTCCCCTACAATTTTTTGCTGTGTTATCAATATCATTCTAGTCAGCAATATCAACAATAAAAATTCATGCAAATCATGAATTCGTATGAATCCGTGAATCATTACGAATCCGAAAATCTATAAGAATCCGTTGATTGATGCGGGTTACTGTCACTACTTCCACCGCTAATATATTTATCGGTACCCGTGACGGATTGGTGATGAAAATTTATTTCAAAATATTCATCTTAAAGATACTAGAAAAACAAAAGAACACGAAAAACCAGTTTTAAGAGCGTTGTAATGTGAGTGTGTGGTCAAAAAAAATCTGATGAAGAATAAAACCATTAAATTGTCAGCCATGGATGATGATCACATAGTAGATCCGTTAAATGGAGATATGTCCATTGCAAATGATGCTCTTTGTATGAAAAGTGTACAATAATATGTCTCACGGCATTTTCGCCAAGGGAAACTCATATTTTCCTCAAAAAAAAAAAAAAAAAAATATAGGTCCTCGAACATTGGAAAGTCGGTTCCATTGTTTATTTATTTATTTATTTTAATTATTAATTGCACCGTCAAAACTGGCTAAATAGATCAGGCATTCACAATTAATTACAAAACTATATACAAATTCAACGAAGTTCAAACATTTCATTCGGCAAATCAAGTAAATTCTTCTTAAAATTATTACAACTTAAAGAGTTAGTAAAAACATTCTTAATGAGATTTGCATATTTACAAATTTGATTTAAAGGGGCATTACTATTCCTAATTATACTAAGATTTGACATTTTAAAAAGTTCAACATCACGGAGATTACGAGGATTTTGATTAATATAAAATAAATTTTTTACATATGGACAGTGAATTCTATCAGTTAATAGATCATATAGAAAGAGTAAAGCAAAATTAATTCGTCGGCGACTGAGTCTAGTCATATTCAGGGAAGTAAGGCGTTCATCATAAGGTGTGATTTGATAATTGTTTTCTGTGTTTGGATATTCACGAAGAGCATACATGAAGAACTGACGTTGAATACTTTCAATCATGTCAGAGTTAATCATAGGAATCATTAGCCATGTTGTGCTTGCATATTCAAGGCTCGAACATACAAATGACGAATAGACTGTTTTCAGTGTGGAATGATCAGTTATATCGTGACAAAAACGCTTAACAAATCCCAGTGAAGAATTTGCTTTCGAGATAATTAAATCTGTATGAGCTTTGAAATTTAACTTGTTATCAATCAAAACACCAAGATCGCGTTGTTCACGCGAATTTGTAAACACATGGTTACCATAACAATAAATTGGATTTTGTTGAGCTCGACTACGAAGTATTGAAAGAACTGAACATTTATTAATGTTTAAATGCAAATCATTCAATTCGCACTAGCGTCTCAGCAAATCAATTGATGATTGAAGCTGAAGTGAGTCGGATTCATCGTTTTTTACTTTAGCAATGCGCACATCATCAGCAAACATTGATAGAAATACATTATTCGAGATTAAAGATGGAAGGTCGTTGATAAAAAGCAAAAATAATGTTGGGCCAATGTGACTCCCTTGAGGAACCCCAGAATTTACCACAAAATCCATAGATTCAGCAGCTCCCAATTTCACGAACTGACGGCGATTTAAAAGATATGACCGTAGCCAATTAATTATATTGTTCGGAATTTGAAACGTTGTTAATTTTTGAATAAGCAGGTGATGGTTAACTGTATCGAATGCTTTGCTGAAGTCAAGGTATATAACATCTACTCGGTTTGATTGATTCAAGCCAGCCATGGAATAATGGAGAAAATCCATCAGGTTCGTTACCGTTGTTCGATGTTTCATGAATACATGTTGATACGGTGATATTTTACTTGACACAAATCTAATCAGGTGAACATTTACCTCATTTATAATTTTCACAGTGTTCAAAGAATTTGGCAATCGTGATCAGCTTAGCTATGCATCTATAGTTCCTTATATCCGATTTACTTCCCTTTTTGAAACTTGGCCGAACACAATATCTTTTCCAAGCGTCAGGAAAAACTCCCAACTGAAGTGACTCATTAAATATTTCAGTAAGTGGCAGATACAAAACCGATGCACAATTCTTCAATACAAGAGGGTGAATATATGCGGATCACGTGATTGCGTCAGTTGTAAATAGAAATGTCTCCCCCTACCCAGCCTGAAAAATTTCTGCAAACGTGAAATTCCCGTTGATAAATGCGACTGGCGGAAAACAGAGAATGACCCCTAATGAAAAATTATCTTTTAACAACAACAAACCGCAAAAGAGGCAAAATCACACTCAGTTAGATCGACGGATTCGAAGCTGATCTAGTCTCCGTTCAAGCAACAACAATCAACAGTGAAAATTCAAATTCATCTTCTGGGGAATCTTACTCTTCAGTATCAACACATCAACCATCCAGGCGAAACACTACATGGAAACACGGCAACTCTATTGGAAACCATAACAAACACAAATCAATTTTCTGGTCAAAGCTCAACAAATACTTCACGACAACTGACGCAACCAATTTCATCATAAAAAGTCGATTAGCTAAGAGAAATGAATTCAAGGTCGATCTCAATACTAATGTACAAAATGCGACTTATCTATCGTTCAAAATTATTTGTAATGATAAAGCTGCCAAAAACATTATGGAATTCAACGATTGGCCACATGATTTATACGTTAGAGAATTCATGGAAAAAAGAAGATCACAACAATGAGCCGCTCTGGCCAAAAAGAAGAAAAATTTTATCTAAATAAAAAAATTTATTTTTTGTCTTGACGCATTCACCGTCCAAGTAAGAGAGAGCGTTTCTCTGTTACAAAAGTGTCGATATAGCGCCTACTCCATTTTCTTCTTGTTTCACATTCCGTTTCTCTTTACATTGCGCGCCCTCCTTAGAAATATACGTATTTGACAATTTTGCACAAATTAACATTCAGTGTCAATCGTTTCTCATTCAAATCGATTTGTGTTATTGTTTTCGCTACAATATTTTTTCATGTAAATTCTTCCTTAATTTAATTTTATTTACAATTTTTAATTCAAATATTTACCAAAACCAAAAGACACTCCCCCGTTTAAAAGATTCCCATCAATTGGAGATTTTTGTAGAAAAATTGCTGAATAAGGGACAAAGAAGAATTGAAAAAAGAAACACAACTGGTTTACTTGAATTCTGGAAACGAAGTAAAAATATTTTATTGATACGTGCTTTTATACTATTGAAGTTTTACACATTGTTTTTCTTTATTTTTAACATCCTCTCTTATTTGTGTTATTTTTCTCAAATATTGCAAGTACACACAGTACAAAAAAAATATTACAATAATTTTTTGATGACAATAGCGTAAGCAAAAAAAAACAAAAAAAAAAACAAAACAAGTGAAAATGACAATGTTCGATTAAAATCATAACTTGAAATTTAATTTTTACTTGCACCGATCGATTTCTTAATCTTTTTCTTGTAACTTGAAACGATGTAAATCAGCATTTTTATTATTTCAAACATTACCAATGCGTAGCTGGCGTAAAGAATCTTGTGGTTCAGGATCACTTGTTCGTGTGTATCTTTGGCTTCTTGCTGCATGAGAACTATGTTGTTATTTACGTTCCCACTCGTATCGATTACTCTGTTCTCGATATTTTCTTCGGACGATCCAAAAATGCCCATGTTGACTGCTTTGCGCGTTGTTTGTAGCTGAACGTTTACAAGTTGAATTAAGCCGATTTGTTGATTATTTGACTTATTTATACTGTTTAATTTTGACAAAGAAAGATAAAAAAAATCAAAAAAAAAATATGGAAATTTATTTTGAACAACAAAAGAAGAAAAAAACAAACTATGTGAGCAAAAATATGATATATGTAATTTGATTTTTTTTTTTTTTTTTTAATTTTGTTGCAGACCCATTCCAATTGCAAATTTTTTGGTCTTTGGGCCATTTAGTGCTTTTGTTAATGCGTCAGCAATGTTTTCGTTTGTTGGCACGAATTCGATCGCAATTTTTTTTTCTTCAATGTTATTTCGTAAGTGATGATAGCGCACATCTATGTGCTTGGTGCGATCGTGATATGCTGAATTTTTCGCCAAGTTTATTGAACTTGTGTTGTCGACAAATATTTTGGTCGGTTCCACATTGATATTTGTTAATTCAAAGATAAATTGATTTAAGTATAGCATTTCTTTTGCCGTGGTTGACAATGCTACGTATTCTGCCTCAGTACTGCTGACGGCTACGATTTCCTGTCGTTTGCTGTGTCAATTTAAAGCACCACCAGCCAATTTTACAACAAAACCGCTGCAAGAACGTCTTTTATCGATTTCAGATGCATAGTCCGCATCCGAATATGCATGTAGATCATTGTTGTTTTCAGCTTTAAAACTAAAACGTAGTCAGTTGTTCTCCTCAAATACTTCAGTATTCTCAGCGCTGCCTCCCAATGCCCCACAGAATGCCTTGCATTAAAACGACTCACATTGTTCACACAAAAAGATATGTCCGGTCGTGTGATTTGTGCCACATATAATAAGCTACCTATGAGCTCCTGATATGGCACTTTACCCGTTAGATCGTTGTCAGCATTTATGGTTTTTATCGTTAGTTTTTGATTTGGATCGCCCGGCGATTTCACAGTGTTGCAATTTTGCATATCGAATCGCTTCAATACCTGCTGAATGTATTTTTGTTGACTGAGTTGAATGGAGTTGTTTTTTTTTTATTATTATTACGGCACCATACAGCGTTTCTTTGCCAAAGGTGGTTTATTTAAACAATTTTTAATTTTTAAATTTATTTACAATTTATTTATAATACATGGTTAATTCAATACTTGTATCGAATCTGCAATCCATTGCCAATCCTAATGATTTCGGAGCAAGACTCTGTGATTGTTGAACTACAAATATGAATTGAAATGGAACAAACAACAATTGGTTAATTCATAGGTTTCCCAAACAATTCAAATAATCTTTTCTTAACTACTTCTGAACTGATATCAAAATCTATTACAAATTTATTCAAAAATTTTTCGTTGTAGAATTTGTTGAAAGTTCCAATCAGAATATTCAAAGGTATATTCTTTTGATAGCCACGATTATTAGTCTGAATTCTCAAAAATTCAATATTCCTAACAGAATGATAAGGAATTCTGAATTGAATCCTTCCCAAAAGAGCCTCCGAGCATATTTCACCCTTGATCAGCTTTAGGATGAACATTATTTGAGCAACACTTCTACGACTTTCCAAAGAAATCATTTGTAACAGCAGCAATCTATGTTCATATTTTGGAAGGTGAAATCTATTGCTCCAATTGAATCTTCTCAAAGCATAAAGTAAAAATTGCTTCTGAACAGATTCAATTCGTCTTGCTTGTCCCAAGTTGTGAGTGTTCCAAACCTGAGATCCATATTCTAGAATAGGAATAACGAAACTAAAAAACAAAATTTTAATTGTATACGGGTCATTAAAATCTCTAGCAAAACGTTTGATCCAAGCCAGCCTTGATTTTGCTTTTGCAATCATGGATTCAACATGAGCTTTGAAATTAAGTTTCTCATCCAAAATCACACCAAGGTCTTTAATTTGATTAACTCTTTCAATTATTGAATCACCAATGGTATACCTGTAATCAATGACATCACCAAAGCGATGAAATACCATCATCTTTGTTTTCTTAACATTCAAATTTAGTTGATTCTTCTTAAAATATCCAACAACATTGTTCAAACTCTCTTGTAGAGTTAAACAGTCTTCAGTCGAAGTTATGTGGTGGGAAAGTCTAACATCATCAGCAAATGAAAGAATTGATGAATTACCACTGAAATTTGGCATATCAGCTATAAACAATATAAACAATGTGGCAGCAATGGGATACCCCTGACCCGTTCCAGAAGAGACTTCAATAGGATCAGAATTACAATTATTTATCTTGATAATCTGTCTTCTACCATTCATATAAGAAGCAATCCAATTCAAAAGTTGAGAATTCAATCCCATAATGTTCAACTTATGAATCAAGAGGTCAACATTCACTGAGTCAAAAGCCTTAGCAACATCAATATAAATTGCATCTGTTTGATTATGTGGCTCCAACTCATTCAACGTTTGAGAAGTAAACTCAATCAAATTTGTAATGGTCGATCTTCCTTTAACAAAACCATGCTGACTCGTATCAACAATGTTCTTAACATGAAAATTCAAGTGTTTTGCAATTATTGAATCTAATATTTTCGGGATTACATTTTGTAAAGCAACACCCCTATAATTCTCAATATTATTTATGGAACCACATTTAAAAATTGGTTTCACAAAGGAAGATTTCCATAAATCAGGTACATGACCATATTTAAGTGAATTGTTCAACAAAATTGAAATTGGTCTACACAAGGTCTTAACACATTTTTTTATAAATAAATTAGGAAGTCGATCAGGACCAGAAATCAAATTATTTGGTAATTCAAGTACTTTTTGAATGATAACATTTTCATCAATAATTAATTTGGGAATGTTTTGACATAAATTAACAACTTCTACAAAACTTCCATTATTATAAATATCAGATGAATTAAAGTTGTGTTTAGTATAAGCCGATGCAAAAAATTCCGCAAAAAGGTTTGCAATTTCTTTATCCTTGCTTGATTTATGATCTTTATAATACATTTCCTTTGGTAAATCATTGTTAGTTTTCCTAACTGCATTAACATATTTAAAAAACTCCGTTGGATCATCAACAATCAGTCCTTCCATTTTTAACTTATAGTTATTATAAGCAATACGGGAATATCTATTATATTCCGTGCGAGTAATTTTAAAATTACTATCAGCCTCCAATGAATTATATCTCTTTTTACGTAATTTATTCAATCTATTCTTCATATTAATCATTTTGGAGTCAAACCATTTTGGATGAGTTGAAATAAATCTTCTCTTCATTTTGACATGTGAATCAATTGTATCGTTGATACAAGAATAAAATTTGTTCAAACTATCATCAAGAGAATCATTAGATAATATCAAATCCCAATCAATATTACTGAAAACATTATTTATATCATCATAATTAGCATTTCTAAAGTCAGGATAAAAACAATGATTGAAACAACTATCATTACTCTGACCTCCAGAAATGACAACTTCAATGGGCTTGTGATGAATCTCAGATTTTACCAAATAAATGTCACTATTTATGCAATATGACAAGTCTGGGTCATTTGTCCATATCAAATCCAACATTTTACCATTATCATTTGAAAAACCATTAATCTGTGACAAACCAAAATCATGAAAAGAATCTAAAATAAGAAGTTCCTTCCTTGAACATGCATTAATGGGATAGGAAACATTAGGGTTATCAATATCATTTGAGATCCATAGCAAATCAGGTAAATTGAAATCACCCGATACAATAGTTGAATCCTTGCGAATTGATTTTGAGAATAAAAAATTCATTGCATCAATTATATTCTCAAAAATTCTAAATGGTGAATTAGGCCTAATATACAATTCAACCAAATAAAATTTTCGGCAATTAATACTTATACAAACACAAACCATTTCAGCTCCATATAACTCACCATCGAAAACCAATTGACCATTCAATGATTTGTGAGTTGCAATTAATACACCCCCACCATTGGACTTCTTAATAGTTTGATCTCTTTCAGTGAGGTTGGATCGATCACAACGAAATACATCAAAATTATTTGGGAAAATTTCATTGTTATTGAAAGTGCAATCCAAATGTGTTTCACAGAGCATATAAACTTTAAAATCATTGATCAATACATTTGATAAAAATTCAGGTATCTTTGTTTTCAGTCCATTAATATTGCATGAGTATATGTGGCCAATCATACCAACATCATTGCTGTTATCATTCAATAACGGAAAATGGGCTGGTACATTTGATAGGGTATTAAATTTTGCTGAAACTGTGCCGGATTCATATATTGTTGATATTGCGCAGGACTCATGAAGGGCACTGGATACATTTGATTCCAAAAAGGAAGACGATTCCAATCAAGTTGCCGCTGATTTTGATTAAATGTTTGTTGATTCCCCTGGCCTTCTCGATGTTGATTATGAATCTGACGAGATTGTTGTTGCCAATGTTCATTTTGTCTATAATTATTTATCCCCAACTGATAACTATTAGAGTTCCGATTTCTATAATTAAACCTCCTTTGGGAATTCTGATTTTGACCAAATGCATTTTGAGAATTACAATCATTCTTATTAATATTGCTATTGCTTTTATGTTTGTTTTTGTGTTTGTTGTTAATGTTGTTATTGTTGTTGTTATTATTATTGGTCTTATTAAAGAAGCAATTACAAACGTCAAGTGTTAAATGTGATAATTCACTGTTCCAATTTAATGTAAATTTAATGTAATTATAATTATTTAATATTTGTATATATATAAAGAAAAATAGTCATAAACATATTAATTGCATCGAACATATGAAGTTTGTGTGTTTATTGTGATTTTTAATAACTAAATCAACTCTTAACTTTGTGTCCATTGTATACGCAATAGTGTTTTATGATAGACATAACCTAAAAACAAATAATGCCGATAAATAAAATTTGCTCAAGGGATGATTGCCCGCCAGCAAACATCAACAATGAAACAACATCCAAATGTTCAAAATGTATGCACCTAATTCATCTACCATGCATTGGAATATTGGTTAAATCGAAAGAACTGGTCAGCCCAAACCTAATGGTTTTCTGCAATAATTGCTTGGCTGAAACATCGTCAACAACTCCAACTCCGATAATACAAACCAAAAAAACAACGACAATACCTCAAACAATCAACCAACAATCAACTGAAGTCCGTAGTGAAAAAATTGATGAAATTTTGAAATTAACACGGGAAATTCATACAAATCTGAACAAAACAACTAACATAACTTCATCTAATGGCACTGAAATACAATCATTTGCAAGTATTCTGAAACAAAACAATGACAAATTGACCAAAGTACATGAAAACGTTGAAAGAATAAGGAAAAATACTCCAATGAAGTCAACTGATCGGATTTTCACAACACCGAAAACGCAAGCATCACAAATTCAGAATCGTACACAAAACATCACTCAAAATCGCAAACGATTCCGTAGTGATGAAGACAATATAAACAGTGCAAAGAAATGTAACATAATCTCCCTATCTCAACAGCAAAATGGAAGTGATAAAAAACAAGTACAAAAACGTAAATTAATTCAAGCCACTGGGAAATGTGTAGATCTTGGTATTGTTGCTGTTTCAACGTCAAACAAAACACAACATGCACAATCTAACAATCAACAACAAAAACCGAAATTCACAAATTCAATTTACGTCTCACGATTTCAGACATCCACGAAAACCGATGACATTAACAATTATATTACAACTCTGATTCCTGAAACCACTGTAAATGACTTTATAACTCGAATCCTTATCAAAAAAGATCAAGATGTCTCAAAACTAACGTTCGTTTCCTTCCGTATAATGTGTGGTGAAGAATTGTACATAAAACTCATTGACCCCGAGTTTTGGCCAAATGGAATTCTTATTGGCGAATTTCACGAAAAACAAACTGAAAATAAAACTACTTTTGGTGATTATTTACCACTAAATGTTACGCATAACACCGATGAAGAAAATGAAAATGAAAATATCAGTTCAAAAAACGTTACAAACCCACTGAAGACTACACAAACAATACAACAAATCGAAATGGAAACATAAAAATAATTTCACCAAACAATTACAAACAAACATCCATATTTCGCTATTTAAATATTACTTCAAATAATTCTGTCGTAAAAAATGTGCACAATTTGAATGATACAGATAAATTATTATCATGCAGCGACATACTGAAATCAAAAACATTGAAATCAAAAATAAACAAAACTATGAAACATAAAAAATCCCTCAATGAAATATCAATATATGGTCACAATGCAAATGGTCTACTGACAAAAATGCCAACATTCAAGGCTAATGTAATGACAGTACCACATCTCATTTATGCACTCACAGAAACTGGTTTAAATGAATCAATTGCATCTAATGAAGTTTTTCCACAAAATTTTAACGTATATCGTTGTGATCGAAGTAAAAATACAAGTCGAAAATTGAGTAAAGGAGGAACATTAATTGCAATTGATAAGTCCCTTAAATCAGAACAAATTTTAAATGGTGAAAAAAATGGTTGTGAACAAATATGGATAAAAATATCGAACAACAATCATACAATTCTTATTGGTTCATTATACATTCCACCGCAATCTTCACTTTCATTATATACGGCACACATCAACACAATTAAAGAAGTACATTCCATGATAAATGATGATTCATCAATTTTTCTGTATGGCGATTTCAATCTCCCAAATCTGAAATGGGAACAAACTGAATCAGAATTAAACACTTTCACACCATTAAATATTTCATCGCAGGTTGAAAAATTAGTCATGGAAAACTGTCATGAAATTGGACTGACTCAAATTAACTACCATGTCAACGACAACTATCGTCTTCTAGACTTACTGTGGACAAATGATCCAGAGGATTGCTTATGTTCACTATGTCCTGATGAAATTCTGAACAATGAAACACACCATAAAGCAATAATTGTTCAATTTTCATGCAACCAAATTGACACAACAACTCAAAAAAATCAAACTTATAGAGATTTCTACAATGCAAATTATGACTTGATAAATGAATATCTGCTCACTATTGATTGGAATTTATTATTCCAAAATAATAATTTAAAACAACAAACAAACCAATTTTATGAAATACTGAATTCAACCATTGGAAATTTTATACAAACAAAACAAAGAAAAATCACAACACATCCAAAATGGTTTGATAAAAAATCTGTAAATATGAAGAATCAAGTGACCAGCGCACACAAAAAAACAAAAATCAACTGGATCTGAATTTCATAGAAATGAATACATAAACAAACGACGGGAATACAAACAATATATACGTGAACGATATAAAAACTATAAATTCGAAATGCAACAATTAATACAGGATGACCCGACACAATTTTTCAGGCATATTAAGCAAACAAAAAGACAAAATGATGATTTACCACTATCGATGTATTTGTACAAAAGACACGCAGATACACTCTGTGAAATCGCTGATTTATTCCGAATTTTCTTTGAATCAACATATACAAAATCACAACCAAATGCGATCAATGACTTTAGAATTTATGCTGAACAAAAAGAGAAAATTCGAAATATTTGCCAACATATTCCACCCATTGAAATAAATGAACAAATCACAGAAATATACATAAAAAAACTACCTGCAAATTTAGTAATTGGTCCAGACAATATACCTAATCTATTTATTCGCAAATGCTTAATATCATTGACAACCCCTATTACAACACTGCTAAGATCATCCATAATGAATGCAAATGTACCAGATATTTGGAAAAATTCGTACGTTCGGCCAATTTTCAAGAATGGAAGCAAAAACAATATAGGAAATTATCGTGGCGTAGCGATACAATGCGTAATAATAAAACTACTTGATTCAATGATAGCACACCATCTTAACACATTTATCAAAAATATCGCACCTGACCAACAGCATGGCTTCATAACTGGTAGATCTACGGTAACAAACTTACTAGACTATACATCATCGACGAACATTGGTTTAAACACACACAAACAAGTTGATACAATATATTTAGACATATCCAAAGCATTTGATGCGGTTGATACAAGCCTCCTTATACATAAACTAGAATACATGGGATTAAATAATCAACTGCTGAATTGGATAAATGAATATTTGAAAAATCGAAAACAGCTTGTAAAAATTGATTCTGAAACAATTTCAAAACCTGTAATAGTGACATCTGGTGTAGGACAGGGATACCCAATTGGAGCTACACTTTTTATTCTATTTATATTAGACTTTCCACACTATTTAAAAGACTCTAATCTTCATTTGTTTGCAGACGACTCAAAAATATCGAGACCAATCGCATGTACAAATGACTGTGAGTTATTGCAAAATGACTTATTTGCTGCTAGTACATATTTTAAATTCAATAGACTTAATTTAAACGTTAAAAAAACCAAAAAGATGAGCGTTCAACGTACCAACCATTCAATTAATTTCAATTATATCTTAAACGAGACATATATTGAACAAGTATCGTACTTCAAGGATTTAGGAGTAATTATGAATGAAAAAATGACATTTCATAACCATTTTGAGTACGCAATATCAAAAGCAAAATCAAGACTGGCATGGATAAAACGGTACTCATATGAATTTGATGATCCATGGACAATTAAACGATTATTTGAGACATTCGTTTTACCCATCGTCGAATACGCATCGCAAGTATGGGCTCCGAACAACAATTCACAGAAAGTACACATAAAACGGATTGAATCGATACAAAAACAATTTTTGAAATTTGCTTTCCGAAAATTTCCATGGCAACATCAATATGAATTACCGCCATATAAACATAGACTATTACTATTTCATATGAATACCCTTGAAGACAGACGATCTATTGCTCAAATCACATTCATATTGTCACTGATAAATGCTTCTATCTCATGCCCAAATTTGTTAAGTAAATTAAATTACAGAATACCTTCAAGACTAACAAGAAACAGAAATATGCTAATTACAGACAACAAAATGACCCATTTAATTCAATGAAAATAAAATTTAACGAACTACATGAATTATACGATCTAAATTTAAGTGTTAATATTGTTAAAACCATATTAAAGGAATTTTTTAAAAATCCAAATTTATAAATATTGTTAATGTAAACATATATACATATAATAAACCACCTCAGGCGAAAGACGCTATATGGTGCCGAAATAAATAAATTATTTTTTTTGCCAACATCTTTGTGTTTATTTGTATTGTGATCATTGAATTTAACATTAACAGCCGAAGAAACATTATTGTTTGGTTTTGCCTGATTTTCATCAACCTTAATAACAAAAGGCTTCACAACATAATCAGGAAGCCACATAGAATCATCAAGAAATTTCTTAAATATTTCCTTTTTGAATGTAGAAACTTTGAAAGATGAATACTTCTTTTTTTTTCCTCTATATCTGCGTCTGCTCAATGATTCGACAATAAACGAATCAGGATGAATGTCAGTATTTTTGTTTATACGCTCAACAATGGAATCCAAATTTGAACTTGAATTTTCAGTGAAACTAGAAACATGAATAGCATATACACCATTATTGGGTTTCAAAATATCTGATTTTTGTATTTGTAATGATTTTGATTTGTATTGAATATTTTATTTGTATGCCAATGCACTCAGTGGCCTTGCCGATTTCCTTCATCATCAATTTTGTATTCAAAAACGATATCAATTCTGTCAGTTCTCCCTTTTTTTTGTAAAATATTAAGAAGTCGTCGACGTACACGGCAATTAGAATAGTGAGCGTTGCATTTATGTATACACAAGGGTCAAAATCCGATCGTTTTAAACTGAATTCTTTTAACACATTATTCAGTTTCATGTTCCATTGCCTTCCCGCCTGCTTTAAACCATAAATTGATTTTTTTAGCAAACATACGCGATTTGTTGTATCAGCATAACCCTCTGGTTGATGCATATAGATCGTTTCATCCAATTCGCTTTGGAGAAAAGCAGTTATTGCGTTCATTTGATGGATGTTGTATTTTTCTTTAACAGCGATAGCAAATAAGATACGCAATGATGTATGACGGACCACCGGCGAAAATGTTTCGTCGTAGTCTATGTCAGGGATTTGTGCATATCCCCTTGCCACAAGTCGCGCCTTAAAACGTTCGTCATTTGTACCGATTGACTTTATCTTAAACACCCATTTTGCCGTTATTGGTTTTCTACCGTTAGGTAAGTCAACCAATTTCCATGTACCATTTACTCTGTGTGCCTCAATCTCCTCATTCATAACTGCTTTCCATTTTTCGTTGCATTTTCCATTTAAAGCATCACTAACATTTTTTGGCACATTTGATTCACTTTTTTTGTGCTCAAAAAATCTCACGTTTCGGCTAGTTGATATTTTTTTTGTTTTAACGTTCATACATCTGTAACCCTTCACACAGTCGTCGTAACCGACAAATATCATTTTTGTACTGTTCTCATCAAACTTTGATCGCTTTTGTTTTGGCTTTAACACCATTACCTTTGAACCGAACAATTTTAAGTCACTCAAATCAATTTTTGCTTTTGAAAAATATTGCTCTGGTATTTTCTTCTCACGTCTCATCAACCTTTGACATGGCATTCGGTTTACCACATAAGCCGCCATATTAATAGCCTGTGCCCAAAATGTCATCGGTAAATCTGCATCGAAAAGAAAACACTTTGCTTTTTCAGTTAACGTGCGATTCATTCGCTCCGCTACTCCATTCTGTTGTGGAGTATGGGCGACTGTTGTTTCATGTTTTATGCCGTTTTTCTTTAAAAATTGATCAAAGACATTTGACATATATTCACCGCCGTTATCCGTTCTCAAGGTTTTGATTTGTTTTTCAGTTTGTTTTTCGATTAATGCTTTAAATTCGATGAACTTTGTAAATGTCTCATCCTTTTTTTTCAAGAAATACACAAAAACTTTTCTGGAATAGTCGTCGATAAAGGTAAGTTAATAAAACGCATGACCTATGGATTTTGTGTTTTGCGGACCCATTAGGTCGCTGTGGATCAATTGCAGTATTTCACTTGTTTCGGTTTCACTTGCTTTAAATGGCAATTTTGTTTGTTTACCCATAGCACAAATTTCACATTGAGTTATTTCTGTGTCGTCGTCATTGAACAAAACGCCATCAACAGCGCCTGCGCGCATCTGCTTCATTACTTGGTAATTTGCGTGACCAAGTCGTCGATGCCACTTTAAAGCACTTGTTTGGTTTTTTACCAAAAGACACTTTTCGTTATCAGAGTTTATGCGATAAACACCACCGGTATTTTTACATGAAAGCACTTTTTCATTTTTATCGTTGTATATCGAACAACCATTTTTGTAAAAAACAACACTGTTTCCCTTTTTCACGATTTGCGATACTGATAACAAATTTACGGCTAAATCCGGAACGTGCATGACATTTCCCACTGAAACATTTCCATTTCCAAAGGTCATTTTTCCATCACCAGTTCCCGTAACATTGATTTTCGCACCATTTGCTGCCGTAATTTTATCCGATTCATTTTTCTTGTTTTCAATCAAATCGCAGTATGGAGTCATGTGGATTGTTGCGCCACTGTCGATGTACCATTCCCTTTTGTTGGTGGTACTGAGAAAACCCATCATGAACGCTGCCTTAGCAGTTTTTTCTTGTTTTCTCTCTCCTTTTGGTTGATCACATGCGTTCGCTAAATGTTTGGTCAACGAGCAATTATAGCATTTGCGTTGTTTTTTTTCCATTTTTTATTGAACTTTTTTCCAATAAATGCGTTGTTTCTTTCGCCGTTGCCGAAATAACTGTCCAATAATTTGGACATTATTATGTCCCCGGAAATCGTAACGCCATTACCTTCCAAACCCATTATAAATGGTTTGAATTCTTCGGTCAATCCCGATAATAAAATTGCTCCCAACCATTCATCATTCACAGCAAAATCGATTCCTTGCAGTTTATTTGCCGCAGACGCAATTTTTTCGACATAATCTTTCATTCCGTCACATTCACTGAGCTTATTTGACAGTAGACTTCCCAATAGGGCGATTTTTCGATACAATCCTTTGTCTTCGTACAACTTTTGCAAGCACAGCCAAACACCCAGTGCGGTTTCACATTTTTGAATGTGTACATAAATTGATGTATCGATGGCCAACACCAAGTAGGCCTTTGCTTTTGCCAAATTAGTCTCGTTAGTTTCTATGGCAGTATCTTCAGCATGTATTATTTCCGGAATAGCTGGCAGACCAGTTGAAGCTGCTCTTGCTGGAGTATTGGGCCTATGCTTTATGTAATCACCAAATCCCTTTAATGCCAAAAAATCGTCATTGCGTACTGCCATATGTGATAATTTTCACCACCTTTCAGTTTTTCGAAATTGAATTCGTTTCCCATTATTTAATTAAATAAAATCACAATTCTTTAATTCCAATAAGTTTCAAAAACAAAATTCTTTTTTTTTTTTACTTTGTCACTATATAACTTCGCTTTGCTACCATGTAGAAAAATTGCTGAATAAGGGACAAAGAAGAATTGAAAAAAGAAACACAACTGGTTTACTTGAATTCTGGAAACGAAGTAAAAAATATTTTATTGATCGTACGTGCTTTTATATTATTGAAGTTTTACACATTGTTTTTCTTTATTTTTAACAATTTTCACGATGTTTTAGTAAATAATGTATCTCGAGATGAAGATTTCTTCAATCTCTTTTAATTTGTAAAGAATCTCAAGAAAATAAGGATTTTCCAATCTCTCAATCTATAATAAATCTCGAGTTATTTGACTGCCATTTCCATTTAGCTTGATTTTTCACTAATATATTTT
>JAQOWM010000129.1:0-26819 GCA_029041755.1 Resseliella maxima | reverse complement strand
ATTGTGAATCTATTTTGAACACTTTCAATAAAATCTCTACCAGTTATTGTATGTGGGTACCAATTTATAATGCCAAATTCAATTTTACTTCTTACAAACGAATTATACAGAATAATCAAAGTTTCCACATTAAATCTACCTGCTGCCATTCTTCTTATAAATCCCAATGTGGAATTGCACGAAGTTATTGTCGATTCAATATGACATTGAAATGACAATTTTGTATCTATTATTATGCCTAAATCACGATAAGATTTTACTCTCTTTAATTCTAGTTCATTTAGTTTATACGGTACAATATATTGGCTATCAGTTTTGCTTAGTGTAAGAATTGCACATTTATTTATATTTAGCTTCAGTTTGTTTAAATTACACCAGTTTTGTAGTTTATTTATTTCAATTTGAAATTTTACGGTATCCGATATATTTCTTATTCGCATTATTAATTTACAATCATCCGCAAATAGTAACACTTTACAAAATTCATTAAATATAATAGGTAAATCATTAACATAAATTAAAAATAACACTGGACCCAAAATACTACCAGCAGGTACACCCGTTTTCATTATAAATATGTTCGATAATTTTTTTCTTATTTTTACTCTCATTTTTCTGTCACTTAAATAAGAGGCAATCCATCTTATAATCGTATGGTCAAAATTCAATGAAATCATTTTACTTAATAATAATTTGTGGTCAACTTTATCAAATGCCTTACTAAAATCAGTATATAAAATTTCTACTTGACATTTATTTTCGAATGATTCATTTGCAAATGTAATTAATTCCATTATATTTGTGTTTATCGATCTACCGGGCAAGAAACCATGTTGACAATTATTTACAAGCGGTTGAAAATGATGCATTATTTTTTTGATCAACACTTTCTCAAATAGTTTTAACAATGACGGCAATGTTGCTATGCTTCTGTAGTTCTCTATATTTTGCTTTTGGCCAGATTTATATATCGGAGTAATGAGCGACGTTTTCAATAAATCTGGGACAATACCATCCTGTAATGATTTATTGAATAGCATAGTAATCGGTTTGGCTAACGTATCAACACAATTTTTTATAATAATTGGCGGAAAATCATCAATACCAGCTCCTTTATTCAATGGAAATTGTTTCATTGCTAGTTTTACTTCAGATACTTTTATATGTAGTGTACATTCTTTTTCAAGAGAATTCAGGATTGAACTCAAATCGCTATCATTTGTATCAGCATCATAAACCGAAGAGAAGAAATCAGCAAAAAGATTCGCAATATCTTCATCACCACGAGCGGATTTGGAGTCATAATTCATTTCCGATTCAAAATCACTCGATTTTTTTTGTGATTTTACATAATTCCAAAATTGTTTCGGGTCTGTTTTAATTTTCTGTGACATTTTACTGATATATTCGTTGTACAGATTTTCGTTTAATTTCTCAAATCGTCGTCTTGATTCTTCATAATCATTCGGCAAGGTTTTTTTCAATTTACGGAACTCACTATTACGTATATTTCTCATTTCTTTTAAGTCACTATTATACCACGGACGCGAGTTTTTTTCAAATACTTTTGTTCTAGGCACAAATAATTTATATGAGCACTGAAGAATATTATAAAAGCATTCTGTGAGCTTGTTTCCATTCATGTTTGCCATAATAGCACACATATCGATGTCAGTGAAATAGTCATTCAAACCAATAAAATCCGTTTTGTTAAACTTATATTTATATTCCGTATTATTTATTTTTTCACATAATATTTTTTTAGGTATTGCATCATATATTGTGCATTCTATCGGTGGGTGCGGTTTATCGATTTTCACTAATGGATTAAAACACTCATTCAAACTGTACATTATTTCATTATTCAAAAATATCAAGTCTAACGTATTATTTTTTTCATTTTTTAACGTATTTATCTGTCTGAGACCCATAGCTGAAATCTCATCAAAAAACTTAGCCACAAAATTCGGCTTAAAGTTCACTGGCACCAGTTTATAATCATTATCCAATACATATCTCACTTTTGACAGATTAAAATCACCAGCTAATATTAACAAGTCATCATCATTTAATTTACACGATTTTAAAGCATTTAAAACACAATTGTATGCATCAATGTTTGTTGCTCTACTCGGTGGGATATAAGCACACATTATAATTATTGATTTATTGTTTACAAATTTTATGCAAGCACCAACAATTTCAATATCACTAAAATCATTTAGGTCGATTTCATATGTAGTATAATTTTCATCATTTTTAATCGCTATTAGTGCTCCACCCCCAGTAGATTTGACACTATTTTTCTTAGAACGGTCACAACGATAAACAGTATAATTTTCACAAAAGTATTCTTCATTTTTGTTTTCATTGTTAAAAAATGTTTCGGTTAGACAAATCACATCGTACACAGCTTCATATGTCTTCGGCTTTATCACATAATTTTTATTACATAAGTTTCTCACATTTTGATAATATAAATTCAATGATTTATTGGACCATTTTATTTGGTCATTGTTATATTTTTCACTGTTTTTATTTTTGGATTGATTCACAATTTTATTTAAACTTTTATTTGTTGTATTTACATTATTGTATATATATTGTGGTAGTGTTCTCTCTGTACACAAACTTTTTTTGATTTTGGTGACTTCACATGACAAGAACTCTATCTTATTGAAGAAATTTTCGACGTTCGTGTCAGTTAAACTTTTTGTCTCCAAATCCAACATGCACAATAACATTTCATTATTCAATATATCGATGTCACACAATTTTTGATCATTATCAGTAATTATGCCATTTCGCTCAAGTTTTCCGATGATTTCTCGGTGCCATTCGGTGTTGTTATCACTCCAGTTTTCGATGTTTGTTGTTGAGACGTTGATTGATGTTCCGGTGTTTGTTGGCTCGATTGATCCGATGTACGCGTTTTCCGAATGATTTTTTCGTTTAAAGTTGGAAAATAGTCACCAAGTGTTTTGTTTTGTACAAATTCTCGAACCATAACATTTTCTGGCCAGGCTTCAGGATCACAAAGCAATTCAAAATCATCTTCATTTAATTCAACCTTAAATGATATAAAACTTAATGTATTCAGGTCTCTATCTTTCTTAACGAGTTTAAAAACATTAAATTTGGATCTATCATTGACCGGTGTATTTTCAATAATATAACTTGTAATATCATCAACGGTGGTTGTAGCTGCCAAACGAGATATCCAAATAGCTTTCGTAAATTTCGGTTTCACATCACGCTTAGGTTTAGCTATCACAGATAAACCAGTGTAATGCTTTTTTCCAATTTGTGGTTGCGGTGCTTCAATTTTGGAGGTTTTTGGTGAAATATCCTGACGTCTGCGTTTAGCAGATGATGGTGCAGCATTATTTCGTACAGTTTGGGCAAAAGATTTAATCGATCCAGGTATTTTCGGTGTCGTTTGCCTATTACAAGTCAATACAGGTGTTATTTGCATATTACGTATGAGATCGGTATGATTTTGGCTTTGTTTTTTATTATTGATCAGAATTTTTTCAGTATTTTCTTTCGTTTCATTCATTATTTGTTTCAACACATTCAATTCGGCCATAACAGGGTTTACTTCAATATTATCATTTCGTTGTCGGGTTTTGGATGATGCACGGTTTTGTTTCGGTTTAAATGTTTTTTTCAGTTCTGTCAGTGGTACAGGTTGATCACAACATACAAACACACAGTTCGGTAGCAATGAATAAATGTTCATTCCATTTGGCATTGTAATTTTCAGTATTTCGGCATTATCAACACCAAACGGATTATCCATATCAAAACATTTCATAAAACTAGTTTTGCCACATTTAAAACATTTTATTTTCGGACCATTAACATTATTATTCGGACAGTCATCACGATTGCATTTGTGTTGTGTCATGTTGACACTTTTCACACAATTACTATGTATCTTGAGTAAAAAGTTTTATAATCCAATTCACTTAATCAAAGCACAAAATCAATAGAATATAACATCTAGTTCATAAAATGTGAATGTTTAAATACACAAAATTCACAATTTTTTACTAAACGACCATAGATAAACTATTAAAAAATATAAAAATATACGGAGTACTAGTGATAACACATTTGTTATGAGATAACATAACCTCCTAAATTGTAAATTGTAAATTGTAAATTGTAAATTGTAAATTGTAAATAGTAAAATTGATTTACAATTCTACAATTTATTGTAAAATGTGATTTACAATTCTACAATTTATTGTAAAATGTGATTTACAATTGTAAGATTATTTGTAAATTGCGATGAACCACTATCATTGTATATTAACAAATTATTAAACATACAAATATTTTCATCTGATTGAAATAAATTTAACTAATAAAAGAAAACATATTCCAAATTATGTGAAATTTTATTTTAAGGCATCGTTTTATTCATTAATAATTGGGAAACAATTTCATTGTTTCATCAATTATGAAATGTATACATAAAAAATTAGATGATAAAAATTTTGTTCAGGTTTTTGTATTTAAAACATTCTTAGATTATAATCTATTTATACATTTCATAATTGATGAAACAATGAAATTGTTTCCCAATTATTAATGAATAAAACGATGCCTTAAAATAAAATCTTACATAATTTGGAATATGTTTTCTTTTATTAGTTAAATTTATTTCAATCAGATGAAAATATTTGTATGTTTAATAATTTGTTAATATACAATGATAGTGGTTCATCGCAATTTACAAATAATTTTACAATTGTGAATCACAATTTGCAAATAATCTTACAATTGTAAATCACATTTTACAATAAATTGTAGAATTGTAAATCAATTTTACAATTTACAATTTACAATTTACAATTTACAATTTACAATTTACAATTTACAATTTACAATTTACAATTTACAATTTACAATTTACAATTTACAATTTACAATTTACAATTTACAATTTACAATTTACAATTTACAATTTACAATTTACAATTTACAATTTACAATTTACAATTTACAATTTACAATTTACAATTTACAATTTACAATTTACAATTTACAATTTACAATTTACAATTTACAATTTACAATTTACAATTTACAATTTACAATTTACAATTTACAATTTACAATTTACAATTTACAATTTACAATTTACAATTTACAATTTACAATTTACAATTTACAATGAATGGTGCAATAGGCCCCTGGCTCTCGATAGGGTACGCTGGAGGAGAATTGTTATTGGCCGACCATTACAAAACAGACCAGACGCTGAAAGGCATTAATGGTCTTTAAATGATTGTTGTTGTTGTTTTTGTTCATTTAAGTTACGTTCAATTATAGAAAATTATGACAACAAATTTCTTGTAGTGCTCTCTTAGAAGTAGTTAAGTAGTAGAAAAAATAGAATCAGAGGAAAAATTGCAATCTGCACAGAAAGCAAAGGAGCGGTAAAAGCCCTCAATAATGCAATGTCGAAGTCTGCATTGGTATCTGAATCCTGATCCGTATTGCAATGGGTTTCAAAATATGCTATCATTTGTATTATATCGATAAATACCCATCCAGGCATTATAGGCAATGACGTTGCGAGTAGACTCGCAAAGGAAATGGCAAACAGGACGCCGGTTGGACTTGAGCCAATCCTACCTGTGACTTATTCGCTTGTCAAAAACCAATACAAGAGTAGTATCGTAAATATAAATCGTAATAATAATTACTAAAAGCCAGGTCCAACTCATTTGGAATGGCAGCTTTCATTGTGAGCATACCAAGAAATTGTTCAAGGCGGGCGTCTCGAAAAATGCTCTATAGACTGAGCGACGACCTATATAGCTCCCCGTATGACCTATATAGTCCCCGCCGTAATTTTTTTGAATTTTAAGAGAACCTTTTTAGAGCATATTTTGATGTCCCTACCAATGACTTATGAGAATGAGGCATTTAATTATTATTATATCATTTTTGATAAGAAAACAAACACTGAGATCATAGATTTTGTTGTTAAATAAGTTCGAACTCCCAACACTTCCATTCATAATACAAATCGAACGCGCGTGATTGTAGCATGAGAAAGTAAGACAGTTTGAATGGATTATTTGAACCAAAGAAAACGTTGGAAACCCCTATTGAATTAAAAGAATTATGCATTATCAAGGGACAAACATATTCAAATTAGTCGTAATGGATGAATGGCATGTAAGGTGATATTTCCATTATATTCTATACATTTATTTTGATGAAATCATTAATTTAAGTGTGAATAATCAACATATTCTGCAGCTTTAGTTTACATCCATATAATATTGAAACTAGTGTGCATTTCATTATCAAAGGTATTAGATTGCTAGAAGCTATTTTCTATCAAAATGAATTCGAATGACAAAGTTATTGTAAGAAAAATTACACTGTTTGAAAAACTCCCCGTCATAGAGACATTTGGAAAGCAAAATATTTTTAAACAAAGTAAACCAGCATTAAGACAAAATCATGAAAATACCGAATTATTAGTTTGTCAAAGGAACAGAGAAACTACCTATGATGGATATCCAATCTATCATGTAAAATCCTTTATAACGAAAAATAATAATAAGAATAATTGTTCTCTATTAATTTTCAGTTGGGTGAAAAAAACATTACGCGAGATATTCAAGATTTCAACACTTTACGAAACTATTGTTTAGAAAATGGAATGCTTTTTGAGGATCCTGATTTCCCACCAATCGACTCTTCTCTCCAGTTTTCAAGACGAATGGATCGACATGTTCAATGGATGAGACCACATGAAATCACTGATGATCCACAATTTTTCGTTGAAGGCTATTCACGATTTGATGTGCAGCAGGGTGAATTGGGAGATTGTTGGTTACTGGCTGCTGCCGCAACTCTGACACAAGATCCAAAAATGTTTTTTCGTGTTGTTCCTGATGATCAAAGCTTGGAAGAAAATTATGCTGGCATATTCCATTTTAGGTGAATATAACAGGTCGTTAGATAAGTCTTTGGACTGACATATAGATGGTATCACTACATATGGTATTCTATAGGAACAACTTTCAGAGGACTCTTGTGTAAAATTTGATCCAATTCTGTCTCTTGATTACGAAATTGATGAGTCTTGGCCCAAGATACCTCGAAATATGGGTATTTTTCCCATTTTTACCTGTGTTTATGTAATATCTAGAAGTTTTCACTACCCTGGTTAGCAGTCTATATAGCCCTGTACATTTGTATGTGAGTCTCCCCGTTAAGTGCCATCTAAACGAACAAACATAAATTAGATTCACCAACATTTGATACTGAATCTGAATAAAAATTGATTATGTGTAATTATATAAAAATAATTAAATATTTATGCACAATAAAATATTTTTCATTATTAAATTATCGAAATATAAATATTTTTGAAATAAAATAATAAAAACACTTCATTGAGAAATTAAAAATACAACTAAAGCAAAACAAACTATTTATATTAAGTCTCCGCATGTTTGTTGTACATGTATACATGTATGTATGTATGTGTTTGTTGTATACATGTACAACAAACGCCAATCGAATAAACATGCGGAGATTTAATATAAATAGTTTGTTTTCCTTTAGTTGTATTTTTAATTTCTCAATGAAGTGTTTTTATTATTTTATTTCAAAAATATTTATATTTCGATAATTTAATAATGAAAAATATTTTATTGTACATAAATATTTAATTATTTTTACACATAATCAATTTTTATTCAGATTCAGTATCAAATGTTGGTGAATCTAATTTATGTTCGTGAGTTTGGATGGCGTTCGGGAACGTGTTTGAATTTTTTTTTCTCACTGCATAGCTCCCTAAAGTTTTCATCAATTTTCCTAATTGTGTGGGGTAGATTAGTGTCCTGCCAATACACATGTGAAAGAAGGAAGTGATGTGATATTAAATCTAAAGAAATTTTCTTACGATTTTTAAACATTTTGAATAACTGCATTTTGCAGATTTGAAGTAAAATTTGATGTCATTATAAAAATCCACATTTCTTCGTTGATCCAGCTGAAAATGTAATAAGTTACTCTTGAATTATCATTCTAACTAATCCAACAAAAAGAATCAGCATACATCAGTGCCGGATTTTAAGTTTCGGGGGCCCGGAGGCAGACTTCCTATTGGAGGCCCTATTTTTCGTATTGAATTTTCATATTTTCAAATGTTCCGCCAAATATAAATCGTTCTCAGGAATCATTAAACGTACTTAGTAAATGCACTTATTTCTCATTCTCATTACATTCTTATTTGACATTTCATTGTTTGTGCGAGGAAACAAATTATTATCTTTGATGTTCAATTGATACGATCAAAGTACCTAAAGATTCAAAATGAGTGGAAGAAGTTATTAAGAAGAAGTGGTGCCCAAAAACGTAAATTGGCACTTCTAAAACGATCAACTGGTACTAGATGGTCAGCCAAATATGATGCAATTGTAGCAGTTGATTTATCTTATGTTAATGTCATAAATTTATTAAAATCTTTATTGAACGAAGATCACTCACTAACACAAGCTAATAAGGCAACAGCTACGGGTCTCATCAACAAACTGTGTGCATTCGAAAATATATTTATGTTGAAAATTTGACGAACAATTTTAAGCCAGTTCAATAGAGTGAACAAAAAATTACAAATGAAAGAATTAAATCTTTCCGTTGCATCCAAATTGTATAAATCGTTGATATCGTTTTTGGAAAACAATTTGATGAAATATACGATGAAGCGCTGATGTTGTTCGATTCATTGAGTAGTTCTGAGATCGAAACAGTGAAAACGCGATCAACATCTAATGTTTTGAACTCAGAAGTGAGTGAAGAAAATCAAAATGAAAATTTTCTATCAATTGTTAAAACTTTAATCGAAAATTTACAAAAACGCGGCGCAGCTTATTCAGATCTAGTAGAAAATTTTGCTTTCATAACTAATGTATACAAAATGAATTATGATGAAATAAAAGAATCGTGCAAGAAAATTGCTTCAATCTATCAAAACGATTTTTGTGAACGTGAACTCATTGAAGAATGCCAAGTTGCTGGAGATTATTTTGAATTTCAATCTTCAAAGTTTTCTTGTTCAACAATGTACTCTACACTTATATATGATGATTTAATTTGTGTTATGCCAAACATAGAAATTCTTTTGAGAATTTATTTGTGCATGTTTTGCAGTAATGTTAACGATGAGAGATCTTTTTCAAAGTTGAAATATGTAAAAAATTATTTAAGAAATTCAATGGGCGAAGAAAAACTGAATGCATTTGCATTACTTTCAATCGAATATGATATCATGGATAATTTGAATTTTGATGAAATTATTGATGATTGTAAAAACAGAAAAAGAAACATTTCTACAACCCCATCATCATCGCGCACATCATCAGTAGCTAGATCAATTCCATAAATGTAATTCATATAACTAGTACAATTCATATATATCAAATAAACAAAAAAAAAAAAAAAAAAGGGTTTACTTGTTTTTTTCACGTTTTTGGTGTTTCATTTGAAATGAATTTTTTTGATAAAATTCGGGGGCCCTTCGAGCTCGGAGGCCCGGAGGCGGCTGCCTCACTTGCCTCAGGGTAAATCCGGCACTGGCATACATTGTCATTTAGTACAAAAAATTAGCTTAGGCATTGAAAAATGGTCCAAAAAGCTGATTTTCGATCATAATGTGTTATTTTATCGCTGTTAATCCACTGCATTAGATTCTAGAGGGCCTATTGTTATAATCCAATATAGAAAAATTGGTTAGATTATGGTTAAAAAATTTTCCTTTAATGCTTCAAAATTGTTCCATGGATTCGCTTTGGAAAATTCAAGAAAACGCGGCACTTGTACCAAAATGGAATTTTTTTATTCAATACTTGATGTAATATGTCGTTTAAATGCTCTAAAATTGGGTTTCAATGATCCTCTACAGTATTCAATACCATTTCAATACAATATGAAGCGATTTCATAAAATTAATTAATAAATTCTAGCAAAACACGACTTTTTTCTAAAAAATGAAATATATGATATATTTTGTTCGAGTGTATGAATTGAAAATTATACCCAATAAATTTATCTAATTTATAGCAGAAGGTCCAAATAATACAATCAAAGAATAATTTTGATTGTCCTATATTTTTTTTCAGAAAAATGTATCCACATTACAGTAAAATATCTTTCTAATTTTCCTTATGTAGAAAAAAGTGTGAAGTGAATTGGGATTTTATGAAAAGTGCAAAGACTCACTATTTTGTGAAGTAGACAGAGTTGGTTCAAATTTCATCAGGAGTCTTCTGAAAGTTGTCCCTATCGAATACCATCAAGGATTTAGATGTAGTGATTCCATCTATATGTCAGTCCAAAGACTTATCTAAAGACCTGTTATAATTATATTTCTTTTTATCTACATTATTTATACGACTTTTAGATTATATAAGTTTTATATAACTACTAGATTATACAAGTTTTCATTCTTCTATTTCGATAGGCAATGCCTAGTAAGCATTGTATTGAATAGTCAATAGCTTTCCAATAAGCCATAAATCATGAATTTCGGTTGAAAAATATGATGCTGTTGACCGTTAGAATGATAACGCTATTTTAGATGAAAATGAACAGAAAAAATGGGTCGGTTCACTTCAACTCTGTCACGATTGTGACCAACTTAGAAAATTTTAGCTACTGAAAATTTACATATCGGCCATAAAAAAGGATGATCTTTCGATTAATGAAGAGAAAAAGATAGGTTAACTAGGCGTTTTTTTGAGATAATTAACGATTTTCATCGATTTGTCCTGATTTTTCGATCGTTTGAGACATACTAACACAGCCGTCTCCACTGAAAAGATTTTTTCGATTTTTTTGTGGATTGTGGAAGGGGTCCTCAATACCTTTCCAACAAGCCATCAACCATAATTTTCTGTTGCTAGATACGAACAGGGTGTCCTTTTTTCTAACATCGAGTCCAACACAGAAAATTTTGACCCGAAGGGTACATATCCCCATAACTCCCCTAAAATGGCCGAATCCAGAAAAGTCCATATACTTTTTTGCTCCTCTAGGTCCAAGCAATACATGGTAAAAATATCTGTACGCAATTACCAAACACCCTGTATAACACTCAAATATTTTTTTCTTTTTATTTTTTTTTTACAATATTAATTCAAACGTAATTGTTTCTTCATCTATTTTGTTTTTTTTTAAACTAATTATTTCAAGCACGAACTGTAGGTATATTGATACATTGAACAAATATGATTTAAAACCCAAAAACGCCCTCTACACGTTGATTGTTTCCTACTATGTGTATTAAATAATTACATCGCTTATCATGTGCACATGCATGTTACTGCTTCAAAGCAATACTTATATTAGAGTTTTATTTCAATGTTATTGAAATTTCGGCTCAATTGTTAATTTCATTATACTTTTCCTAAAGCTTGCGGAAATTTTCTTCTTGTATAGTTTTTCGACTTTTTTTAATGAATGTATACTGAGGCATTGAATTTTCAAAAATGAATAAATTTAAAAAGGTTATGAATTTTCTGATAGAGGACATAAAAATAAACAACTTCTGTTCCTAGATTTGGTTTGAAATGGCTTCCCTCAGCACCCAACCTATTGTTATTATTATTAATACGGCACCAAACAGCGGCTCTTCGTCTTCATTTAATCAGAAAAAGTATTTTCAAACAACGAGAACGAGTCTACTATCAAAATTTGAAACACACACATACATATTATATATGTGCATCTTGAAATTCTAAGAGGATCAACAAATAAAATATGCATTACGAAATCATTTGGCTATCAAACATATTAATTTGTAATTTATCACACCACATTTTACTTTGAAATATTCGAAAATACAACGCATGTTTAATAAAATATTATTAATGGAAAAATGCGTATCCAATTGAGAATTTCCAATGGTGAAAGCATCATCAACAACGCATGAGAAAGTGACTTTGACAGAACTTGTTAATGTGTTAGTTTTGTGTACTATGTAAAAATGATAGTAGAAGAAAAAACGTGGTGAGTCTCGTTCTTTACAATTTTATTTATAAATTCAAAGTTACTCAATAATTACATCGATTCATAAATCAATTGCCCTGGATCGCAGGATCATAGATAAATTATAAATTTAAACAATTCATTTAATCTTTTCTTAGTGACATCCGAACTGATTGAGTCATAAACAAACTGGTTCGAAAGTGAACTTTGTTGACGTAATGAATTCTCAAAAATTGAATATTCCTGTTAGAATGATAAGGAGTTCTGAATTGAATCTTTTCCAGAAGAACATCTGAACTTATTTCACCCCTGATCAATTCTAGGATGAACATCACTTGAGCAATCTTCCCACGATTCTCCAAGGAAACCATTTGAAGTAGCAGAACCCTTGCTATTGGGAGTGTGTATTGAAACTGTCGCATTTTTCATCAAAAATAAGCCTTTATTTCGTTAACAAAATGAATGGATACATTAATCAAAGTATTGCCCGTCGGAAGCTATGACTTTTTCCCATCTTTCTGGTAGCATACGGATTCCACGCCGAAAGAATTCCTCATCTTTTGATGCCAAGAATGAATCGACCCAATTTTTGACTTGCTCAGAAGAAGTGAAGCGTGTATCAGCCAGGTGATTCTGCATCGATCGAAACAAATGGTAATCAGAAGGGGCTATGTCTGGGCTATATAGCGGGTGGGGTAGCACATCCCATCGAAGCGTTTCCAAGTATGTTTTGACGACCTTTGCATCATGTGGCCGAGCGTGGTCATGTTGAAGAATAACTTTGTCATGTCTTTGCTCGTATTGAGGCCGTTTTTCGCGCAATGCTCGGCTCAAACGCATCAATCGTCTTCGATACAGATCCCCTGTGATGGTTTCATTCGGTTCCAGCAGCTCATAATACACAACACCCTTCATATCACACCAAATACAGAGTATTACCTTGAATCCGTGGATATCTTGCTTCGATGTCGATGGTGCTGGTTTACCACGCTTCACATATGTTGTTTTTTGCTTGGGGTTATCGTAATGGATCCACTTTTCATCGCCAGTGACAATTCGATGCAAAAAACCCTTCCGTTTTTGACGTTGAAGCAGCTGTTCATAAGTGAAAAATCGTCTTTCAACGTCTCTCGGCTTCAATTCGTGCGGCACCCAATTTCCATGCTTTTGAATGAATCCGGATGTTTTCAAACGCCTGGAAATGGTTGATCGGTCCACTCCCAATGATTTTGCAAGTTCTTCTTGCGTTTGACATGGATCCTCATCGAGTAATGCTTCCAATTCTTCATCTTCGAACTTTTTCACTTGTCCAGGACGTTCCTTATCTTCTGTGTCAAAATCACCACTTTTAAAACGTGCAAACCACCTTTGACATATTCTAATTTCTGGAGCATACTCAGGATAAACCTCAGAGAGAAATTCATGAGCTTGTGTTGCGTTTCGCTTTGAATTAAACAACAAAAGCAAAGCTTCCCGCAAATGTTGTTTTTTTGGCACGAAATTCGATATTTTCAATGCAATAAAAAACTTGTGTATACAAACTTGTGTTCACTTTGACTGATGGATTTTACTAGATTTTTTAATGCTCTTTAAGGTAGAATAGATGTTACTGTCAAAATATATGACGGTTGAATAAATATGAAGTTAGTAACAAATGCGACAGTTTCAATACACACTACCAATAATATTTCCGGAGATGAAATCCATTGCTCCAATTGAAATTCCTCAAAGCATATAGTAAAAACTGTTTCTGGATAGATTCAATTCGTCTTATTTGACCCGAATTGCGAGTGTTCCATACCTGAGAACTATATTCTAGGATTGGAATGACAAAACTAAAGGGTCATTGAATTCTCTTGCAAAACGTTTGATCCATGACAGTGTTGATTTAGCCAACATAAATTAAATGTTAGCTTTGAAATTAAGTTTCTAAAGCGATTAAATATCATCTTTTTTGTCTTTTTTACATTCAATCTCAATTGATTCAATTCAAAACATTTAACAACTTTGTTCAAACTTTTTTGAAAAACATAGCAATCATCAATCAAATTTATGTTTTGAGAAAGTCTCACATCATCTGCATATGAAGGAATAACCCGATGATACCACAATTGGGTTTGATTTAAATTTATCTATTTTAACAATTTGATTTCTACCACTCATATAAGATGCGACCCAACCCAAAAGTTGTGAGTTTAGACCCATAACATTCAATTTGTTTATCAAAAGATCTACATTTCTGCATGACTTGAATCAATTAAATTTTTGATATGAAAAATCAGATGCCTTGCAATTATAGACTCCATCTTTGGAACACTCTTGTAATTTTCTACATTATCTCTTGATCCATTTTTGAAAATTGGCTTAACAAAAGATGATTTCGATATAACAGGAAAATAGGCTGAATCAAGAGACTCATCAAGTAATATAGAAATTAGTTTAATCAAAGAATTTATACATTTTTTAATAAACATATTAGCAGACCATCAGGGCCAGAAACCAAATTATTCAGCACTTCCAGAACTTGTTGAAAAAAAAAAAATATCATCAATAATAACTTTTGGACATATTTTCTACTTCTTTAGTACTGCCAACATTGCAAAAGTCAGACAAACTCAAATCATGTTGAGTATATGAAGAAGCGTGAAATTCAGCAAAAAGATTTGCAATTTCACAACCATTACATGACTTTCGATTGCCAAAATTAACAACATTGGTGATCCGT
The DNA here is from genome assembly GCA_029041755.1 of Resseliella maxima. Classification (NCBI taxonomy): domain Eukaryota; kingdom Metazoa; phylum Arthropoda; class Insecta; order Diptera; family Cecidomyiidae; genus Resseliella; species Resseliella maxima. The sequence continues at coordinate 12,064 of JAQOWM010000129.1, read as the reverse complement.
TTTTTAAATCTGTCGCAGATTAATGTGATATTTTTTGATAAATACTGAGGAAAAAAAAATCTTTTTGGATTTCGTTAGGCAGGTCATTGATGGTTTTTCCAATAGCGTGCTCAATTGATTTATGATGCACCTCAATATTTTTCAAAAAAATATCACTATTCAAGCAAATCCATTAATCTGCGACAGATTTAAAAAACGGATCACCACAACCAGAATTGATGAATGAAGACTTCAGAGCATTAACAACATTCACAAAAATCACAAATGGTGAATTTGATCTAATATACAATTCAACCAAATAATATTTTCTATGATCCATGTTAAAACTAACACCAACCAAACCGTGCGTGGGGGAGACACTGTGATTCATCTTCTGCGATTCTCCAAAGAGATCATTTGCAACAACAGCAAAAATTGCTTCTGAACACGTTTCGTCTGTCCAACATTATGTGTATTCTATACATGAGAGCCATATTCTGAATTAGGATAATTTCACCATCATGAGATTTCTTATGATATATATGTATATATGATCTCTCTCTCTGTATGTTCTGATCGATCACAACGAAAAACATCAAAGACAATTGACAATTTTTACAATTTCGAAATGTTCGCGCTTTTTTTTCATATTTCAGTAGCTGAAAATATTTTTCAATAACACACAAAAAAACTGTTGATTCTGTTGACATGACATTTAAAATGGGATAGCATAAATTGTTTATTCTAACTAAAAAATATTTGGATTTGACAGTCAGCTCGGTTTAAATGTTCTTCATGTGAATTTCAATATTTACGTTGCAATCAATGAGATTTTGATCATTTGAAACCAGAAATAAGATTGACCAAAAATTGGGAATCCATTCAGAAAACTTTAGATTTTGGGACGTATGCAAGGCAAAATTCACTTTAGTTTTCTGGATAATTTAGTTTTCTGAACCTTCAGAATTCTGAGCGTCCGCTGTGTGTACAGGGATCGTATTTGGAAGGTGATCGGTCTGATTTCGAAAAGGAAAACCATCCAAATACTGATTATGGTGATTTTGATTAAACTGTTGCTGTTTTTGAAATTGATTTGGCTGCTGATAATAAAGTTTACGACCATTATTATTATTATTGTGAACATGTTTCAGATTATTTTCATTATTCACTTTTGAAATACTGGTTTTATTCTGATGTTTAGACACATTAGAATTAACTTTCATTACACAATGAATTTGACGGGAAGAATGTGCGTCCTATAAGACATGTGTTAAAAAGATATGAGTCTCCCATATGAAAGCCACCTGTATAACGATACATAAATTTATCTAAGATGCATCGCAAAACAAAAAAATATTTGAGTGTTATACTCGTAAGAAAACCTTTCATAGTGAATTCTCGATGACTAGATGGCGATAGTTTTTACGCTATACTGTGGTCAATTCTGCTTGATAGGGTTACTTATTATCTGTGTCAAAAATATGTTCCTGTAGAAACCGGATAGAAATCTCATTCTTACATTTGAATAAAATTATGGGCAATAGCATTATACACTTTTTGTGATTAATCGAGATAGAATACTACAACATGCAAATACACTGACAGCTGATCTGTGGACCATTCACAATACAAACGAGAACTTGTATATTTGTGAAATGTGTTTGTACACACAAGAAAATATGTTTGACATTTCAAGAGATGCTTTTTTGTTTTGCCTAAATCTAGGTGAATTTCGTGATATTACAAATTTTTTTTGGGATTTTACTATAAGAATCCCAAACAATTTTTGTAATATCACAAAATTCGCCTAGATTTAGGCAAAACAAAAAAGCATCTCTTGAAATATCAAACAGATTTTCTTGTGTGTATGTATTGTTTGTTTGTCTATGATCGCAATTTACCAACAGTGATTTGAATGAAAAAAATGCGCATTTTATCAAAACGAACATACCAGATGAAATGGCATGTAAAATCCTTCACCAGAATTGAAAAAAAAAATTTTAGGTTTTTTTCGATTTTAAGCGATTTTCGATTACTCACAATAGAATGTTCTATGAAAACAATGGAAAGCCATTGGATGTATTCGTTCGTTGTATTTAACGGACTCACGACAACGAATATTTTTTGTTATCGGTTATGCGTGTCTGTTACAAAAAAAAGATTAATTCACAAATCGAAGAAACATACTCGTTTTTATAAGTACGCCAAACATACAAAATACATACTCTTGTTTAACTATTTTCAAGAAATATAATATAAAATACTGTATCATCAAGAGAATTTTCAACTATGAATGACGTTTTATATTATTTATTAGTATTTATCCTATTAGAATGACTTTTAATAGAAGTTGTATTTCCTTTCCGTTTTTTCATTCGTTCACTAATTCGATCATAGTTTCGTCCATTCGACTTATCATTCATACATAACCATTTTGTCTCCATCCATCCATCATCCATAAATTCGACTTATCATCCATACTAGAGCTGTCCACTGAACCGAATTGTTCATGTTCGTTCGAGTTCGTTCGAATTTTAACCGAACATGAACGAACATGAACGAACATGAACGAACATGAACGAACATGAACAGGTCATTTTCAATTCTGAACAACTTGAACCGAACTTGAACAAACATAAACACAATATATTCAAATTTGAACAACATGAACCGAACTCGAACGAACATGAACATACAAAATGTTTCCGAACGTTGTTCAATTAATTCAACTGGTTCATAAATGCGATCGGTTCCTGTTCGTTCAAATTCTACACACCTGACGCCATCTATACGATTTATCAACGTATGAATTACTTGCATGGAAGCAGTTTATCAATATATTTTACATTGTCTTCATCAACGGAAACGGCAAAAAGATACGTATTGTCGTTTGCATTCCGTAATGGTGTATGTGCCATTCAATGTATAAATGATAGAAATCACTTCCAATGTAACGTCGCACGATTTATGCCGTAGTTCATTAGTCGATAGTTGATGTACTTGCCCACGGCATAGAAGTCTGCTTTCTCAATTTTGTTCGATATTAATTTAAATTCACACCATACTCGACTAGAGATGGCGTAAGAGACAATGAATTTCTTTTTTGAAGCGACTTCAACACTGCTTCATTTTGTGAGAAAAACAACTGAAAAATAGTTCGGTTGTATTTGAATAATAGACATTTTCGATATAAACAAAACCTATTCGAAATATTGTTGCTTACTTAATTGTTGTATTGAACAGTTCAATTTGGTTCAGTTAATTGAACAATATTCGAACGAACATGAACCGAACTTTGAACATTATGAACAAATTGAACTTGAACTCGAACGAACATGAACACCCTTTTTTCTCTTTCGCACAAACCCAATGAGCCATTCTCTATGAAAATCATGCATACACATGATGCATTAAGCATGCTTCCAGTAAATGCATAGATTACACATATGAGAGATTACACATATATGCAAGCAGGTGGAAAACGGCAAATTTTCTGCCCATCACACGTTGGATTTGGCATCAACGGTAACACAAACATGAATACAAATTCATTTATTTTTCTAATAATTCGAAAATTATAATTAAAAATTAAAATTAGATGGATAAAGAATTTCCATATTTGATGGATAATATATTCTGCATCATGCACCATTTCCATTTAAAAATGCCATTACAAAAAAACCATATAATATGCACGAAAGACCATTACAATGGCTCATTGGGAATCGAACTGAACCCGAACGAACATGAACATAAAAGTGAAACCATTCTCGAACATGAACGGTTCATGTTCGGTTCATGAGCAGCTCTAATCCATACATAACCATTTTGTCTTCATCCCTCCATCCATTTAGTTTTTCCATCATTCACAATTATATTCCATTCACATTTGCTCTTTTTCTCCATTCGTTTCTTCATCCCCTCCATTCATAAATTCTGGTCCTTCATTAATTTTTTTATCCCTCCAATCATTTTCATATTGCCTCCAAACTACTCCATCCATTTATTTGCAATCTCTATCCAACTATGTTCAAGTTCCATCCACCCGTGATATGCCTCCATCCACTCGGTCCCCACTTTATGGATGGATGGATGGATTGTGGGGACTTATGTCTGTAACCCGTTTGATACAGATGGCATACAATTTGAATCACAGTGTTACAACTTTTTACGCACGGTCTTGTTGAATTTTGATCTTTTTCAATAGTTGAATTTTGATTACGAACAGTCAAGGAATTTTTAGTTGACTTTTTATTAATTGTCTTATTGCACCTATCAGTAACATTATTATCCAGAAATATTGTACTATCCTTTTGTTCAAATGGTTTTACAAAACAGTTTGGATACCAATTTGAAAAATCAGCCATTAATTAATCCTTCTTCAATATTGAAACTTTGAAACTTATTGCTTTGTTTATTTTATTTCTACTTTTGCTCGCAAAATCAACCTTCAAAGAATCAGGACTGAATTTAGATCTTTCAGAAATTATCAGGCTTGAAATCATTCGAAAATTTTGAAATATGTAAAGAATAAACTCCATTGATTCAGAGATAACGGGCTTTTTAGGTAATTCCGGTTGTACTGGATTCTCACTATAGTGAGTATACTCGAGGAGCAAGGTAGATTGTGCTTAGCACTTATAAATTATTTGAATTAACCGAATTTCATTATGCATTTTCTCAATTTCCAGAACAATATCGAATTATGTACACTGATCGTTTCATTTGCTGATTTCTTGAATGCAATAAATCTATTCATAATATCAGAAGTGTCAGCCTCACCACTTTTTTCGGATAAGTTAAAAAATGCTTCATCAGTTGTTCATTTTAATGTCCTCAATCCATTCAAAGACGATTTAAGTTAATTCATTTTTGAGAATTCAATGTACCCCACTTTATGTATTAACGAGTTAATATAATATTTATTTGTAATGAAAGAAATATTCGATTTTCATCATGTACTTTATTCAACTTCTTGTTCGTACATGTACAAGCATTCTTATCGTATTTATGGATAAATGTTTATTGTTTAACCAGCCCCGAGCGTCCATACATGCAAACAATTTCGATTAATTGTTTCAAAAAAAAAAGACGTCAGAAAAATCGGATTTTCACTCAAAAAAAAGGCGTAAAGAGAGTTTTCGAATTTGAGATAGCTGAGAAGGTCCTGGACAAAATCTTCAGGGGGAAGACGTTGTACAAACCGAACCCATCCGTACTCACATCTGGTTTAATACGGTTTACCACGGTCGGAGTGGTCAATTATTATAGTTAAAAACGGTCATCGATCAGAATGTACCAAGATGACATCCGTGTTCATCTCCAGTATCTACATATCGACTATTTTTATCGAAAAATAATGTTTTTGATCGTATTGGCTGTAATGGTACACGAATATGAATTTCACCATTGAACTTTTATATTTACTGATGATACATGTTTCTTTCGATTTTGTTTATTCCTTCTTCTCTTAACATATCTCGTTGTAGAATCGTAGTTTTTATTATCTTTTAATATTTTCTGTTATGTTTCTCATAATTATTTTTCAGATTTTGGCAATATGGTAATTGGATTGACGTGGTTGTTGATGATCGCCTTCCAACATGCCGCGGTGAACTGTTGTATATGCACTCCACAGAAAAAAATGAATTTTGGAGTGCTTTGCTAGAAAAAGCATATGCAAAACTACATGGTTCTTATGAAGCATTAAAAGGAGGCACTACTTGCGAGGCAATGGAAGATTTTACTGGTGGCGTCACAGAAATGTACGATTTGAATGAAGCGCCTCCTAATTTATTCAATATCCTACTTAAAGGGTACGAGCGAAACTCTATGATGGGTTGTAGTATTGAACCAGATCCTAATGTATTGGAAGCCGAAACACCTCAGGGTTTGATAAAAGGACATGCATATTCAATTACTAAAGTTGAACTTATGAATATTATAACTCCGAACACATCAGGAAAAATACCAATGGTGAGTGAAACTTCAGTACTTTTCCGAACAAAAAAAATTAAACACGGTCCCGAACGCCATCTAAACAAACATATATCAGATTTACTAACATTTAATACTGAAACTGCATATAATTTTTTTAAATAAAAAGGCTAATTCTACAGGTCGATTTTTTGATCTTACTATTTTTTTTTTGGACCAATGTGTGTGTGTCGGTATCCCTATTTCGACCACTGTACACAATGTTTGCGGTTTATTCAATTATACAAAGCGCTTTCACTGTCAAATGGCACACAAATAAAAAACAAATAGTTTGTAAAATAGAGACCTGCACGGATACAAAAAATGAAAACCCGTATCCGAACTGTTTTTTTTCAATATCTGTATCCGAACCGTATCCGATTTTCCATATTCGGATGAAAACCATAACCGAATATGGCAAAACCGCATCCGAACCGTATCCGTTTTGCGTATGGGATTAACTATTTTTGTGCCTGTTGATAAATATGACCATAAGTTGGTTATTTTTCACACTTTGCTTATAGCTTGAGGTTGGATTGTGTTGTGTTTTGCGTTTGATTAGCTGTTTAATGAAGACAATGAATACAAATTCGTTTTTTGTAATATTTTCGTATTTGATAACAATGAAGTTGGAATGTGAATTGGTGCTCCAAATTTGAATTTCAAAAATAACGAACAGTAAACTAATTGTTTCCTTTTGAATAATGCAATCAAATTGAATTCATGCATTGACAATATTATATCTTTAATGTGAAACTCTTTTCCGATTGATTCGCATTTGAAAAATCATTAACCGTAGCCGAACCGTATCCGATTCTCCATATTCGGTGAAAACCGTAACTGAAAAAAATCGGCTCGGATACGGTTCGGATATTGGATATCCGAACATTCGGTTTACCGCGCAGGTCTCTATTGTAAAACTACACAAAAATGTGGCGCTTGTTGAAGTGAATTCATATAACCCATACAAATGCAACGTATTGAAGACTATTGTCATACTTCAAAGTATGCAAAATTCGTTTTTTATTATGATGACGCTGTAATTTTCAGTCATACCAATGATAGTACGCATACAAATTCACAGGATATGAGTCACAGATCGCTATTGTTTGTTTGGTCCTCAGATTTCGGTAGAAAATTTCACTTTTGTATGGGAAAGTATGTAAAATGGCATTTTATGACGTTCGAAGCTCAAATAAAACTATTATTATTTCGCCAAAACAATTAGTTTTTGATTTTCTACTTTCGCTAAACTTATTTTCACTTTAACCGTAAATGGAGATGATACATTTAAAAACCTGTGTATAACTCCTTACACAAAAGTAAAACGCAATTCTGAGTATAATTTATTATTATTTTTACTGCATCAAACAGCGTTTCTTTGCCAAAGGTGGTTTATTTTAATAATTAAAATATATTTACAATTCATTAACTTAGAATAATTAGTTCAGTAATTGCATAGGTTCATCAATCAATTGTCAATCTTAACGATTTCGAAGCAAGACACTATGAATTCTGAACTGCAAAACTGAATCCAAAAACGAACAGACATTGATCAGTATATTAAACTCTTAAACAATCCAATTAACCTTTTCCTAACAACATCCGAACTAACATTAAAATCAATTACAAATTTCTCAACTAAAATTTTCAACGGCATATACTTCTGATAACCAAGATTCTCTGTGTGAATTTTAAAAAAATTCAAAATTTCTGACAGAATGATATGGAATCCTGAATTGAATCTTCTCCAAAAGAACCATCGAACAAATTTCACCCCTGATCAATTTTAATATGAATAATATCTGAGCAACACTTCTGCGGTTTTCCAATGAAATCATTTGTAGCAACAGCAATCTATGTTCATATTTCGGTAGTTTGAATCCATCACCCCAATTGAATTTTCTCAATGCGAACAGTGAAACTTGCTTCTGAACAGATTCGATACGTCTTGCCTATCCAATATTGTTCGCATTCCATACTTGAGAGCCATATTCTAGAATAGGAAAAACGAAACTAAATATATATCTTTGAAATCATATGCAAAACGTTTAATCCAAGCCAATCTCGACCTAGCTTTTGCAACCATGGATTCAATGTGAGCTTTGAAACTGAGTTTCTCATCCAAAATCACACCAAGATCCTTAATTTGATTAACTCTTTCGACTGTTAAATCACCAATCGTATATTTAAAATTAATCACATTACCAAAACGATGGAACATCATCATTTTTGTTTTCCCAACGTTTAACTTTAAATGATTCAATTCAAAAAACTTGGCAACATTGATCAAACTCTCCTGTAGAATATAGCAATCATCAATGGTATATAATATATACCAGCCAATGGTTTGCGCATAAAATATCAGAAAAAAAAAAAAATTTTCAACAGTGAATATATATATATGAATTAAATTTTGTTTATCACATTAATAATGGCAATGTTGAAGCAATGTCAAATGCATTAAAAATTTCCATTTGTTTGGTGTATCAAATAATCGCTTCAGTTACGGTATTATCATTAATGTTGTGTTTGTTTAATAAGCCGGAAAAAAACGTTCATTTTGATAAATGACGTCATTTTTAAAAAGATTTCATATCTATTTCATAACGAAAGAGATAGTGTTATGGAATAATTATAATTTTTCTTGTCTTAATTGAGGTAATTGAATTTAGCTAGAAAAAAAGAAATCCACAACTAAGTAGTATAATCCTATTTTAACAAACACGAAAAACTGAATTTTTTTAAAAAAACACGAAAAACTGTATTTTTTTGCAACTTTTGATGAAAAATGAAATTATAATATTCATTGCTTGCAAACAGTAAAGAAACAAAAATTGTTTTTTTTTCAGTGAATGAATTTTAGTTACAGCTGTTGACCTGTTGTTTGTTGTCGTTGAATTTTAGTTGTGGTTTTTCGTACTGAATTTAGCTGCCATTCTTTTTTGCGCATTGTACAACAACATTTGAACTCCAGGCATAAAGCAATAAGTAATAAAATATTCTTGTACAGTTTGGCATTTTCGATATAGTTATTAGAATGTTATTATCTTTTTAAACTAATAAGATCATCCATCTTATTAGTTATTAGTTTTCTATACTAATAATATGTTTAATAAGTATAGTTATTAGAATGTTATTAGTCGAAAAATTTTAAAAACCGCCGAAGCAACTCAGTGACGGCGTATAAAATAGAAACTAGGAAAAACAACAAATCGATTTTTCTCGCTTTTCCGATGGGAATATCGAAAAAATAAAGAAATTTGGTCAGGTATGTTACCCGGATGTATGCTCGAGGTCAAGAACACTTTGGACTAGGTTAGGTCCACCTACTCTACAGGATTCACCTGCTTCCAGCCACTTTATTTTTAATTTTTTTTGAAGTGAATTTTCGAGAAAAAAAATGTCTTCTTTTTGTTTCTGTAGTGTTTTTCCATTATATCATCGTTAACAGTGCGAATTTGCGTTTCATTTTTTTTTTTTTTTTTGAATGCAACATTTAAAAAAAAAAGTTCAGTAACGAATTGACTTTTTTTTAATCAAATCAAAGGATTGATTTTTCGCTCCAAATCCAAACGTATATAGCATTGAGAAAAGAATTTATGTTGGTTTAATGAAGTCTATTTTTGAATGTATTTTGCATGCCTGCTCTACTTGTTGATGTCATAACGGATGATGTCAATGACAGAACGCATTCAACAGCAATTGCCGAGAATGTTTTTCTTAGCAACATGTCGTATGGAAATATTCTCGGCAGTTCATTCATACGACATTTCTTCTCGGCACGACTGATTTGCCGAGAATTTTTCAACATGATATTCAATGGTATTAAGGAAAACTTTCTCGGCAACTCACATGAAATTGCCGAGAATGTTTCATTCAGCACATTTTTTTAGTTGATATTTATTTTTGGTTGATAACTACAAATTTGTTGGCAAGTTGCATGCACGTAGAAAGTAGCGACGCCCGTGTCCTTTTTTCATAATCACAATATCTGACATATTATTTGTTTAATTTTTTTAAAATTTGTACACCGAACAATGAAAAACCTAATCTCAAATTGCTATTCTTGTTTATATGCTAACCTACCCTGGTAAGCAGTCTATATAGCCCTGTACATTTGTATGTGAGTCTCCCCGTTAAGTGCCATCTAAACGAACAAACATAAATTAGATTCACCAACATTTGATACTGAATCTGAATAAAAATTGATTATGTGTAATTATATAAAAATAATTAAATATTTATGTACAATAAAATATTTTTCATTATTCAATTATCGAAATATAAATATTTTTGAAATAAAATAATAAAAACACTTCATTGAGAAATTAAAAATACAACTAAAGCAAAACAAACTATTTATATTAAGTCTCCGCATGTTTATTCGATTGGCGTGTTTTTATTATTTTATTTCAAAAATATTTATATTTCGATAATTTAATAATGAAAAATATTTAATTATTTTTATATAATTACACATAATCAATTTTTATTCAGATTCAGTATAAAATGTTGGTGAATCTAATTTATGTTCGTGAGTTTAGATAGCGTTCGGGAACGTGTTTGAATTTTTTTTCTCACTGATGCTAACTCAAAATCCAAAAGGCAAAATCCAAAAGGCTAAAAACAAATGTTGTAAATTACCAAATTTAGTTTTTTGCTTTAAAATAATGTTAAAATACCAAAGAACAGTGGTCCTCACACAGATAAAAAAATTTTCGGAATATTGGCAACATTGGGTTGTGAATGTCAAAATTCCAACCAAATTTGCGATATTTACAACAATTGTTGTGTTCTTACAACCATTGTTGTAAATATCTTAAATGTGGTTTTAATTTTGACAATCGCAACACAGTGTTGCCAATATTCCGAAATTGTTTTTATCTGTGCACTCTACTGTAAAAAATAAAACACATACACATACTCAATTACATGTATATTAAACATGGTGAATATGTTGAATACCAGAATGACATAGATATCACAAAGCATATGTTTGGTTATTTTAACTTCTTTGAAGAAATTTACCTTGTTAACCAATGAATGTCCGGAAACTATATTCCTCGAACGACGATGAACCATTTTCCCCGTTCACGCTACCTTGTTTTAGCCGACGATCCAAAGATGATTCACTTTATTTGAGCCGACGATCCCGATGGATACCAATGAATTAATTTCTCCGTAAATTGGATAAATTTTGTCAATTCTATCAACGTGTGGTCAACATTTAACTTTGGTTCGACACGTGAATTGACATCCAATCTATAGCAAAATCCAATTTCGTTGATTTGGTTTCAACACACAAATGCGTTTTCCCAAATTGATCAATCCATTCAGTACGATTTTGTGAGAAATAATTCACTGAATTATTTGGGCCGTTTGATTTGCAATTCGCAATAGAATTGGTTTTTTACTTTGAAAATAGTTATCAAATCTCCTATCTTAATCACATTGATCAATAAAAATGCTCTCATTTGATGTGCAATAATTATTTTAATGCCTCACTTATCAATTAAACAATTTTACGTGCGATTCGTCTCGCTGCTAAACCAAGAAGAAAGATTCTTTTCTTACAACGCTTATCTACAGTCTCCTCATTCTCACATTTTTTCTTTTTTTTTGTGAATATTCAATTTCTGGAATTTTCATATAATTTCATGTCAGCTCACCAACTACAGTCGCCATCTGTTGGTGAACTCAAATGAAATCGGCACAATAGGCTCAATACATACATTCGTATTGAGTTTTCATTTTTGAACTAATTCTATTTTTTTACATTGATTTATTTATTTTTTGGTTTGTTTTTTCATTTAAAACCAGAACACATACGTATGTAAACTTGACAAACCGACTCCATTGCATATTTCATCTGGTGAAAATATTATCACCAGAGATACTTGAAGCTAAAATATCTAAACAAATCTTTGCCTAAATAATTTTTTTGTAATAACTGTTAAGTATTTGAGCAACACAATATGAACGCACTCATGCCCTCAGTTGTAACATTGTAAATTAGTCAGTAAGAAGAACAAATAAAAACTAACGCATAATCATTCTGATGCAAACCTCCGACTTGTTAATACATTACATTGGCGACAAGCTACAG
>JAQOWM010000637.1:437500-570966 GCA_029041755.1 Resseliella maxima | reverse complement strand
CGGTTGATGGATCTGGTGAATATATAATAGTCGATAAAAAGGGATTAATTAGTGGCATGTCTGCTATAATTTCAAAAACAATTGTACCCGAATTGATGATTGATAAATTAAATAAAATGCAATATTATGATTGTCCTGGATTTAATGATTCAAGAGGAATTTCAAATGATATTTCTGTTACTTATTTGATTCAACAATTGATAAAATCGGTTGAACGTGTAAAACTTGTGTTTGCAATAAATTTTGCATCGGTCAGACCGGGCGTTGGTGATCGACGTGATTTCATCGAGTTAGCCAAGCATGCAACAACAATGATTAAGCATATTGATAAATATCGTAAAGCAATTGCATTGATTGTTACAAAAGTTGAGAATCGCTATGTAAAGAAAAATGGCGAACAACAATTGGTTAACGATAATAAAATAATTGAAGGAATTGGTGAATTTTTAAAACAAGCAAAACTTGATTTACAACAACAAAATAACAACAATATACCAATTGACGACATCGAATGTAATAAACAAAAGATAATGTTTATTGATATTTTGCTGGAAAAAAATGATGAAAATGAATATACAAAAATTGGAATATTACGTTTAGCAGATGAAAGCGGATCGGTTAATAATTTGGAAATGTTACAGAATGAAAAATCGGCTATTATAATCGTATAAAGGAAAATATTAAATTTATACCAAAAAATAATACTGATTTCAATTATACAATTTCCGAAGAATCAAAAAATTGCATTCATGACATAATGGAAAAATTACAAAAATTCTTAATCAATGATGTGACAAGAATTGGCAATGATATTCAACAATTTTATATGCAAGAAGAGGAACACATTTTTGACATACATGTTTTGGCAAAGAAATTTTCATTTGCTGATCGAAAATTAACAGCAATACAAGCAACAGAACCCAAAGAATTCATAAAGGAAATAAGCAATGCAGCAAATGATTTAGAAATTGGCATAACAATTAATAATTCAAATCAATTTTGGAATCATGTTGAATGCATTGATTTTTTTAAAACCGTCAGCAAACGCAATTTATCACATTTATTTAATATTTCAACTGGTTTAACAAATCTCATAAAATACATAGTTGATTCGCGCAAGTGGTATCATTTTTTGATTGATTTACATGATAAATTATCTGATTACAACGTTCAAAAGCAAATCGCTTCAATTGGATCAAAATTTGATATGAATAAATTGATTGAACAATTTTCGTGTCCGATAAATGAAAAAAAGAACGTCAATGATATTGATGAATTAAAGAAATTATTGAAAACAATTTGCAGTGAAATGTATTTTGTTATTGAAGATGTTCAATTAAATTCACGCAAATTATTTATTTTAAAGCTTATAATCGAATTAACGTTACAAAATGTTCTTAACGAAACAGAAATCATAGAAAATAAAATCATCGTCAAAGGATATAATGTTAAAATTAGCGATGTTTACCAGGAAATTGATGTTAATTATTCAAATTCTACAAATCCATTGAAATACATTGAAGTATTTGCATTCAATAAACTATTCATTGATGTTGATATAGATGAAACTGGTAAACAGATACAATTATCATTAATTGCACCAACATGGCATATTCTGGACAAACGGCGAATCATTTTGAATGGTGAAAATGGTAAAGATGGTGAAAATCCCGTTAATTCCTCGGATTTACCTCGAACAATTCCCGAAAATAGAGTTGAATCTACGAAGAATGGGAAACCTGGAGAAAATGGGAAACCAGGTGGTCCATCTGGACATTTCTTGGCCATTGGCAATGACTTTATTAATGATGATAATCTAAAAGTCAATGTTGACGGGGGTAAAGGTGGCACAGGCCAAAATGGTGCAGATGGTAAGCGAAAACTAATTAAAAAGCTTTTTTTTGTTTTGTTTTTAAAAGTCTATTATAAATTTTGTTGGACAGGTCAAGATGGAGAACCAGGAACAGATCCATCACTTCCTACATGGAAAGCTCCATTCACAAACATCAGTCAGTTTAGATATGAAACTGAATGGGCAATTTTCGCATATCCACCATTTCTCGGTTATAAATATAAAGTTCAAGGTAAGGAAGCAAGTATTCCAGGCGATGGAGGACCTGGTGGTATTGGTGGCAATGGGGGAGAGGCTGGAATTTGCTTTATTGCTGCACTAAATAATAAAATGCCAAAGTTTAATATTTCCAATTCAAAAGGTATTTAATTTTAATTTTTTTTTTTTTTATAAATAGTTTTCAATAATATTTAGTTAGACTTCAGTTTTTCAATGATCTATTGATACTTGAAAAAAAAAAACAACCAATTTCTTATTCTAATTTTAAATGAATCCACAGGAATTCAAGGAATTTGCGGCAAAGGTGGCAAAGGCGGAAAAGGAACAAGAGGTGCAAAAAATGCGAAGGGAGAATATTTGTTTGCTTTATTTGCTATGATCAGAGTGGACCTTGATGAAACTCCAGCAACAGCAATTGAAGCGGGCAAAGATGGAATTGATGGACAAGGAATAAATACGGAATACCATCGCGATCCAAATGAATTTTGCAATCCATCGCATACTGTAAGCAATTACAAAGCTTGGATTAGAGAACGCTTGCCACAAAATATTCGTGAATCTCAACTAACCGAAATGTTGACTGATTTTGACCATAATCAAAACATTTTCTCCTTATATGATCTACGTGGTTTTCTCCATGAATTTGAAACATTTGAAAATCATTATTACTATCTTCGTGATAAAATGTCTTTTGTTACATTTATTGAATCATTTCTGGATCGAATCACTTATTACAAGACTCAAAACGATTATAATTTATCTAACGATGACAAAAAAGTTATGGAGTTCTTGCATACAACAACTTTAAGTAAATTATGCAGCATTCGAAATCGAGCAAATCATGTATCAACCATAGATTTAATTTCATATTTGAAAATGATTCAAAATCGTATCGTTGATTTGCGTAGATTTGAAAGTGATGTACACATTTACAATCATCAAGAATCATTTAGGAAATTGATGGATAATAAAATAAAATCAGCCAATTGTTTAATTGAAACTCAAATAATGCCGAAGATCAAACAAATATTGGAGAAAATTAATAAACAACTAAATGAACTAATTTCAAATAATTTTAACATGCGCAATACAATCATAGAAGAGGAGCAATTAAAAAATACTTTGTTTAAGCGTAAAATTATATTTTGGATGCAAATTATTGGATCACTTATTCTATTCATTGGCACAACTGGATGTGTTGTAACCAAAGTACTAGGAACGCTCATTGCTCCTCATCTTGGTAATATCAATTTAATTATTTTTCAACTAAATATGAAAAATTTACAATGTCAATTCTTGTTTATTTTTGTTTAGCAAATATATCAATACACAAAAACGCGGACAATGCAAAGAATTTTACACAATATGTGCAATATTTTTCTACAATGAAAGAAAATATTTCCAAATTTATATCAACTGGGGCAACTGGGGCAACTGGGGCAACGTCGGAATATCAAAAAGCATTGCACAGTTTAATCATCAATTTTAGAGTTAATGCTCATCGGTTTTTCAACAAATTGATTAAAATTGAGGAAATTCTACATGATATATTGGGAAATGAAAGTTTAAACACTATCAAATGTAAATTGATTGATATGAAAAAAGTAATGTACGAGCAAACTAAGGGTGATAAAATACCAAATCCAAATATTGTTGAAGACCAGCGTAAAGAATTGAATCAGTGCTTCATTGATGGAAAAAAGGCATTTGAACAACCAAATTCGCAACAAAATAACGATAAATTAATTATTAAAAAATTAAATGAAGCACAGAATGTCCTACTTATTCAACGAATTGAAGATGAAACTGATCTTGATGTTTATCAAGCTGAAGATGCTCTTGAATTTGACGCACATCGACCCCAAAATGATAAAATGATTAAGGTACCGCTAGAAAAGTTTTCGAAAAAAACGATTGAACAATTGGAACGCCTTGATCTTCATGAACAAAATTTATATCAATTAATAATTCCACAAGTTCAATCGATTAAAGATACCATTTTCAAAATGGAAAAAGATTTACCAAACCAATTCGAAATTGAACGTGACATAAAAAAATGGCAAATGCAATGCTTTATCAAAAATATTCAACAAAATTTTGTCCAAATGTGTGTAGGAATTAAATTAGAAGGTGAAATTATTCATAGCATTGAAAATCTTAACGAATGTATGTCAGTTTTGTTTGGAATTTATGATCGTATTGATTCATATTTAGAGAGAATTGTTTTGGCTGATTTTATAGCTGAGATTACATCGAAAAATCATTTAACTGAATCGCATAAAATGAATGAAAACATTTCAAGATTACAAAAAATGATTCAAACAAATCTGATACTGGAACAGTATGAAAATGCTAAACATTCCGACAACACATTTTTCCATTTATTCAATTGAATATGACAAATTGTTGGTTGGAGAAAAAATCACATTCAAATGATATTAATGTTTCAATTGAAGAGGCAATTAATCAAATAAAATTCTTCGAAAATATACTTACAAATAACAAATTATCCATTGGAAAATATGATGCGAATTTAATTAATTTCACTGGCATTTTTTACACTTGGACAAATGATGAAGCAAAAAATGAAATAAAACAACTGTTATGTGGCAAAGAGATAATTATTAAAGCGGATATTGCAAAGGGTATGAATCAAAATGCCGTAAAATTCAAGGAAATTGGAATTAAATTAAAATTATCAAATGATACAAAACAAAATCAATTCGATGAAATACTACAGAATATGAATGTAAACATGAAAATGGTGGGAAATAATTATTATCGATGTGGTAATCGATCGTATTATATGTCCGTTGATGATAATGTCGAAATTAATTATTCATTTAAAAAAGATGACAATGGCAGACCAACAGTTTTCAACGAAGTCTATCGAAAAATAATAAACGGAGGCTATTTTCTAAGTCCATATACAACATGGAGCATTAAACTAGAACCAGAAATTAAAAATCGCAAGAAAAATGAGAAATTGTTCAATGAGCTTAAGAAATTCATGGATGACGAAATGGATTTGCAATTGTTGGGGTCTGGACAATATTTTGAATATCTCAGCGCTTTTTCAAGCGAATTTTCTCATGATATACTCAAGAAATACTACAATTTTGATCGCATCATACCTTTTGTTAATAATGTAGGGATCTTAAGTGATTTGTAATATCATATAATCAATTTTCAATTCAAGTGGACTCTCGACAATATTTTATTCATCTTTTTTCATATGTTTTTTACACAGTTTGTCACTTTTTAAGCAATTTTTCTGAATAAAAATAACTAACCATCATAATTTCCTTATGTTTTGACATTTCTTTGAATTTTATTTTTTTATTAGTTACAATTTTCATTCCAGCTATGGTTGATAGAAAATTCCAAACGTGCGCAAAAGCATAGCTAAACAGCTCATCTATTGTAGGCAATGCCTATTAGGCAAGTATATCGATATACTGCGATCCCGACGATCGACGTGTTTGCGTGCGCAAAAAAATTGTATTTTTCGAAGTCGCACACATAATCAACGTGCACTCAGCTCAAAATACAAAACCATTGCGCACGCAAACACACGATGATTACAGCATGTCGATATGCTTGTCTAACAGATATTGCTCACAATAGAAATAAATAGAATTTACTATTTTTGAAAAAAAAAAATTTCAGTGTTCTGACAACGAACGGAAACGACAATAAGATATGATTTGTCGTTTGCATTCCATAATGGTGTATGTGCCATTCAGTATTTCATTAATCAATAGTTGATGTAGTTGCCTGTGGGATTCAGTATACGACTCCCACTCATTTTTATGAAAATTGTGTATATAAATCTCGTATAAAAGCACAAACATGAAAGTCCACTGCATGTGCTTTCACAATATTGTTTGATATTCATTCAATTTCACACCGTACTCGTATAGATGGCATAGGGTGTAATGCATTTTTTTTACGAATGCGACTTCAACAATTTTTTGTCGATGCATTACTTCGTTTAAAATGGTTTTGAAAATAAAAAAAATCTCTTATCATGTGCTTTCATCATGTTTTGTGACGCCATAATAATTTTCACTTTTTCTAAGTGAACTAGATGTTTGCCTTTCGAACGATATCCATATGTGTGCAATAAGATGAATGATTGGGCCAGATTGATATGTAAAAAATGAGACAGCATTTGATTATTTATTTATCATTTATTAGAATTTAATGATTACAATATGTTTAAGAAAAGATACATTTTTCGGTAAAAGTAAAAATAAACAATAAAATATAATGCTAAAATATTAATTTGATGATTGAGATAAGCATGATTTTCTTTTTTAAATTCGATTTTAAATCCGTTTTCAACATTTTATGTTTGATGTGCTATTTGTTATTGTGAAACATTACACACCATCTTTGCTTACTTTTTAGTGATTCTTAGACATTACAGTTATTTTCGCTTCGAAACATTAAAAGATGATATTAAAATTTAATATTTTAACAAACAATGCGGTACCGCATATATATATATATATATATATATATTCGTTGGATATTTTTGCTATTTGAGATATTTTGCTGCCTTTACTCAAGCATGAATTCATGAAGACTCAAAAACCACAAAATCGCCCTCTATTCGAGCGACACATCGCAGATGTTTTAGAGCGCATCATATTGAACGAGTATGGATAAAAATATGAGGTTTGTGTGCACATGATAAGCGATGTAATTACTTAATACACATAGTAAGAAACAATCAACATATAGAGGGCGTCTTTGTGTTTTAAATCATATTTGTCCAATGTATTAATATACGAACAATTCGTACTTGCTTTACTCAAGCGATGTCCTACACAGTGTCGGTATTGCGCACGACTCACAGAAAACATAACATTGATAGACGCATCACAAATATAAATACAAAATGTATGTGCGCTTAGTTTTCTGTATTTCGTGCGCTCTGTCCTCTGATATAGCAAAATATCTCAAATAGCAAGAATATCTAACGGATATATATATGCTATACCGCATTATTTGTATTAAAATAAAACTAAATTATAATTTTTCAAAGTTATTAAACTTAATTGATATAAATTGCATGTAAAAAACTATTAAAAGAAATATTGAAGATAATAAACGAAGTAAATGTTCAACATTTTAAAATTTAATAAAATTGACCATACATTATTCATATTTCCATGACTCAAGTCGCTTGAGTTGTATTAAACTTAAGTTGGTATCATTGAATTTCCATTTTGTGGCCGTATAAATGTTTGACTTTACATAAATTATAATTTTTTTTGCTTCTTTGAGTTTGCAACGTTTATTATTCAATGCAATTACATCAAGTACTTTGGTTTCATCATTGTAGTAAATTCCATTCTTCATATTATAAATATAGATTTTTTTTATTGTTGTTGACTGTTTAATAAATCCAAATAAATAATCTAAAGGTGCACATGATAATTTAATTCGCTTGAGATTTTTCATATAATTTGGTAAATCATACCAATTTATGAAATCGGCTCCTTTATAAATTGACAATTCTTCAAGTTTTGTTAATGATGATAAAATCAATTTTTCTGAACAAAAATTAATTTCAAATTTCACTAAATTTCCTAATGAAATAAACTGATCAATATTCTCTGGCACAACAGTAAATTTAAATAAATGTAATTGTTCATAAAAGCCTTTTTCATACAGTTTTTTTAATACTTCACAAGTTGTTGATAATTCATTTGTAAACATTTTAACCGATAGTGTTTTTAATTTAATTTTTGAATTCAATAATTGTTGATATTTGTTTAAAAGAAAATCCGAATTAATCTTTAACGTATTAATTTGTGAATTTAATTTGAAAAATTGAGACAATTTTGTAATTTTACCATTGTAATTTATATAAATGCGTTCAAGTTTTGGATATTTTTTTAGGAGCCATCGATTATTTGTTCCAATTAAATATTTTGATTTCTCAACTGAATTATATACACACAAATGTTTTATATTTTCACACGTACTGAGTATACTTTCATATACATCACCCTCAAGTTCACAGTATACAAATTCAATTGTTTCAATATTACAAAATGTTTCTTTCAAACATTCAATTTCATTTGGAATAATTTTAATACGATCAAGTATTAAATGATTGAGTGATTGACATTGATACGAGCAAATAGCATGAAAACTTACTGATGTTAAATTTAAATCATTGTTACAACCAATACTAATCTTTTTTAAAAATTTACTGAAATGATTCATATCAAGATGACAGCTCACATTTCGAATGTTATCCATTTGAGTGTAACATTCAATATATGGATAATTTTGCCGAAACCAATGACCAGCATATTGAGATAACCATTTACATGTAGAACTGAATGCAATGAAATCATCCATTGAAAGATAATCAAATAATTCCTCAAAACAATCGATATTCAATCTGGAAATTTCTGGCGATGATAAATCATTTGGACTAATACCAGAAACTTCAGCCATTACAATTTGATTTTGATTGAATCCTACAGCTTCTTCATTCGATTTTTTTGTGGTTAAATCAATTTTATTTTTGCTTTGTGTTTGACCCATTTTGAAATATCACGAATACCTTTTGATATATGTAGTTATTGATAGATTTTTTTCTTAAAGCACAGTTTAAAAAAAAAAAATATTTGCAATACATTAACTCACCGATAGTTTTTTGAATGAATATTTCCAGAAATTGAATTATAAACGAAATTTTTACTTTTTTTATTTAAATCTGTTGATGCTTTGAATTTTTGTCCGGTTAAATCAAATCAACTTCCTTACATGCAAAGAAATGAAAAGAGAATGAAAAATATTTCATCGACGCAAGTCTAACGATACGCGATAAATTGAAAAATCAGTCATAATAAAAAAACTCAACAAGATTTTTATATTCATTTATTATTTTATTTGATTTTAAACATTTCATACAAACGCTTATTTTATCATTTTTGTGAAAGAACTAAATTACGCATTTCAAGCGAATGTTAATCATTCTCTTATCAAATATTATTTTCAAAAATTCTTTTATCAATTTACATTCGTAAAGTTTGTTTTTATCAGTCTTTCTCCTTTTCATAGAAATTTTACAAAAATGGAAATATTTTTAATATTTTTTAAAAATGATTAATGAGTGAGTTATATTTTTATATTTTTTCTATATTCTGTATATAATATGTTTTCATATTATTTTAATTGCAAGACTGGAATATTTGATTAAGTATCAAATGAAATGTTGATTTAATTTTATAGTCACAATGGACTTTCTCTTTAAGTTGAAAAAACGTAATAAAGTGAAAGAGAACAAAAAATATCAAAATTAATAAATTCTGTTTAAGTGTTTCGTTCATTTTGATTTTGGGAGTGAAAGTAATAATCTGATGCTATATAGGCTCCTCCACCGACAAGAATTGCTGGCAATAAACCTACACCAGCACCACCAGTAATTACTGCTGTAGTTACTGCAGTTCCAATTTTCTTTAACATTTGTGTATTATCATCATTTCTATTTTCTTTTTCTTTCAAATAACGGAAATCACGTTCAATTTGCTCTTTCTTTTTTTTTTCTTCCAGTTTTTCATCATTTTCTTGTTCCAAGTGTTTGTACTGATCATTGATGTTCTTTTCAAGGTCTTGAAGGAATTTTGCAGAAAAATCATCTCCAGCAAGTTTAGGAATTTTATGAAACTAATAATTTTTTTTTTTTTTTTACGAAAATTAGAATACAACAAATCTACACAAATTATTATAACTAACCTTTTGAATGGCTTTGTTTCTCGTTTCTTGGTGCATTTTTAGGAATTCTCTGTGATCTAATCCCTTATGATTCTGCATTGTATCAATGTAAAACTTAAAGCATTCATTGTATAAAACCGAAATACTTGCTTCTGCTGTTGCCTATTGTAAGGGATAAACGTTGACGTAAACAAATCAACAAATATTTTTAATTAAAAAAAAAAAAAAAAAAAAAAAAACATGCTAAATACCTCTAACAAAGATCGTGCCTTTGGCAATGAATTTCCATTGAAACGTTTTAAGTATATTTCCATATATTTAACTAGATCACCAGCGCGTAACTTCTGACCATTAATCTTTTTTATGATGAGATTTTCCGGATCGAATAGCAGATGCATCAATTCTTTCACATATTCTCTGAATTCTGCATTAATTTGTTGTATATTGCCATTGAACTGATAATTTCCCTGTGCAACTATCTCACCAGGGTAAGGCAATAAATATGCGTCAATATATTCAAAACTGAATGAAATTCGTTTTCGTAGATCGTGCATTTCCGTTGTGTGTTCATTTTTTTCGCTCAACAAATTATCAATCACTTTTTTTCCTTTTGCTCCATATCCACGAGTTTCATGTGCATTTGGCCAATCACGTACAATGAACAATAATTTTTGAAATGGTTTTTCTTTTGTTTGCTGCGACGCAAGTCGAGCATATTCAGTGAAAAATTCCAAATTTTGCAAATGATCTTCTTGAATATTTTGCACATCCATCGACAGCAATTGTCAATTGCGCATAGAAACTAGCGCCCTCTGAGAAGTGTATTCTATGTTATTGTTGTTGTATTTTGACAATTGCTGTCGATGGATGATTTTGCATTATATTGTAACATTGTACGGATGAAAGTATTGTGCTTAAAGCGAATATTGTGATACATTCATTTACACTAGTTTTATCATCAAAAATTCCTTGTGTATCAAGCAGAATTATAGCGATTTTTTCACCATTTTTAAAATCATGTGTAAAAACTTCCGACCACATCCATATTCCGGTGGTTACACGCTGTTGTCCACTTTTCCATGGAAATCCATCCATCATATTTCCATCAGATTTTTCACCCAGCCAATCAGACACATCATGTTTTTTATACTATAAAATTATATTGAAACTATAACAACTTTCAAATAAAATTAAATTCACTTGATTGTTTATTACCTTTGCTGTTAAATATTTGATGTAAAAATTCATTAAAAAACTTTTCCCCTTTCGAAATGCTCCAGCAATGGAAACAACAACAACGTATCGATTTTTTATCCCATCAGCTTCTAGGATCATTTTTAAATCATTCACGTTTAATTGGAATTCATTATTTGATTTTGATACAATTTGAATGGGTCGGCCGGAATCAAAGCTCCAACCAGAAATTGAATGGAAATAAATGCCAATAAACGTAAGCACAAGCAAGTTTCTCATCATTAATTTTGTAGTGAAAACAAAATTGATGTAAATTTGCTTGTAATCTGAAAATCTGAAATGAACAAAAAAAAAAAAAAAAAAAAAAAAATTAAATACTGTCTTATCTAAAGTCCGAAAATTCAATTAAACAAATCACAAAATAGATTGTGCCTTATCGTATAAAATGAAAATCGAAGAAATCCTTTAAATATTGTACAGTGTAAAAAGTATTCGAATTGTAGTTAAAACATTGGTGATTCATTTTGCCGGCAATATTGTTCATTCAAAAAACGAGTATAAGAGTAATGTATTTGATGCAAAGATGACGTAATTCAACAAATTCTTTTTATTCGGAATCTTGGCAAAAATGTAAACCTACATGTAAGTATACATAATACAGTGAAAGTTCCTCTCTGACTTATACATTTGTTTCGCAACACACATACAACGGTCGGAATACATATTGATTGTCTATATTTGTCCTCATAATTCTTTAATAATTATTAAATTATAATTTAACAAAATTCCAAATCAATAAAAATTTTTTTATAAAAATCTATAATTACCTGACTTATTTCAAAGTCAATAGCTCAAACAATTAAATTAAAAAAGTTCTATTTTTAGCAAACAAATTTTAGCAAATCTTATATTCTCATCAATCTACAACGTCTACAACGTGATACTTAACACTCAAATGGCGAATAAGAACTGTGAACATCATTTAATTCTCGTATATGCATTTTGCAGGCAATGCTATTCTACCAAGTATTAAACATACATTGTGACTTTTATAAATACATACATAATAAATATTTCTTTATCGTCTTCCCGCGTTTTTTTTACATGTTTTTTTGCATGCCAGCTCCATACATACATATACCATATATTGCATGTAATCAGAATCAAAGCAATGGTATACACTTGTTTAAATTTGAAGTTCAAATAAAAACGCATTATAGTCAATTATGATTGTATTTTAGAGATACGTTTATTTACAAGACTTTTATTTTAACTTTTAATTTAATTCATTTTTCGCTCAAAACTGTAACAATCATAATACTTGAGTGCTAGCTTGCACTTTATTTTATGATTAGCGATAATATTCAATCTATTGAATCATTGTTGATTTTCAGTACATTTTTGCATTGATTTGTAATATGATCATTCACAATAGCAATAAAATTTCAATGTTTTTTTTTTTTTTTTTTTTTTTTTTTTAGTACAATGGATTTGCAATGCATACAAATGATGGTTCGAATAACTATTTCAGTTAATGTAGAATTATTTTATATGATATGGTCGTTGACGAATCTGCGATTTGTATTTCTCATGCAAATATCAAGCATTTCGAATGTCATTCTCCCATGGACAGACAGCATACTTTATCAGGAGGCTATATAAAATTATATGAACTATTGTATTATCTGTGTCAAAAATATGTTCCTGTTTCTATCTCATTCTTACATTTGAATAAAATTATTGGCAATAGCATAATACATTTTTTGTGATTAATCGAGATACAAGACTACAACATGCAAATACACTGACAGTTGATCTGTGGACCATTCACAATACAAACGAGAACTTGTATATTTGTGAAATGTGTTTGTATGTATTGTCAATTCTATGATCTCAATTTACCAACAGTGATTTGAGTGAAAAAAATGCGCATTTTATCACAACGAACATACCAGATGAAATGGCATGTAAAATCATTCACCAAATCATTAACGGACTCACGACAACGAATATTTTTTGTTATCGGTTATGGATGCCTGTTACAAAAAAAAAAAATTAATTCACAAATCGAAGAAACATACACGTTTTTATAAGTACGCCAAACATACAAAATACATACTCTTGTTTAACTATTTTCAAGTAGAGTGAAACTTACTCTTATTTCTGCAAACGAATCGATCAGAATACAAAACTACTCTGAAGTACCGGTCATTCGTGCAATGGTTTCAAAATTATTATTACTCTCATATCGTAATGAAATTATGCGTCCTTTTTGGACATCTTAGAGTTTTTTTTTGTCGGTCATTTCGTGTAAAACAATCCATGATAAATAAAATGTAAAAAAATCAGAGCAAATGTATTATTATATGCATCAAAGAGAACTAAAATGGAATGAAATCAGAGTTTTGGGACTTGCATAAACAATAAATGTTACCGTTATATAGTGACAGAGTTTCCATTGCAAAACTGTATGCATGATAACATTGCCAATATTCTGCAATAGCTTAGTAATAAGATCGACAGAGAGTGATTGATTGATCGATCCTTTTCTGATCATATAAAGCATATCTAACATCATTTATTGAATATAACCAACACAAAGAAGAATTACCGAAACATAATGTAGCGATCACAATGTTTTGTAAGCATGTGAATGTAGTAGGGCATCAAATATACACAATAAAAAAATATTGCGCACAATTCAGCCCACACTGAGCATTGCAATGGTAAGACAAGCGTACGGATAAAAGAGATAGAAATAGGAACATATTTTTGTCACCGACTATACATTTAATGTTGAATTGATTCAAATAAAAAAGGAAAATATTTTTTCAAAATGGAAAATATTTTTTGTTGTTTTACGTGTTAAATCAATGACATTACAAATGCTTGGCAAATATAAATAAAACCAACATGTACTTGTTCTTTCTTACAATGGACATCAAAAGTAGGTATAAAAACAATGAGAAATTGTGTAAAATAAATGCAATTTTCTTTATTTCAACAAATGTATCGTTTTGTTTTTTGAGAACAAAATAAGTTTTCTATTTATTTATTATTTTCGTATCTTTTTATTTATTTTAATCATGACAAGAAAAATTTTGACTATGTCAGTAAATATTATCCAATTGTTTGTATAAAAATACAGTTGATGCTTTTAATTGATAGACACTATTTATATTTCACAACAATAATTCAGAGCCTAATCATTTAGAAAACGTGATTCGTTCAAATAAGTCGAAGATGTTCACAAAATAGCGGTTTACATTCGTCAACGACCATATCATGTAAAAAGCACCAGTTCTCGTCCGATCACTGAAGTTAAGCTGCATTGAGCATGGTTAGTACTTGAATGGGTGACCGTCTGGGAACACCATGTGTCGTTGGCACCAAATTTTTTTTTTTTTTTTTTTTTAATTTTTATTATACTTTTCTTACCCAAATATTTCAAATAATTTTTTTTTTTTTTTTTTTCATTTCTTGATTGAAATGTCTTTTTATTCACAACTAGCCTAGTTTTCAACTTTATTCTATGATGCGATAAATTTGCAAATAACTTGATATGTGTTATCAAAGAAATATTTATTTATCTTTCAAAACGATAAATCATACTTACTAAACATTAAAATATTTATTTTCATTTTCATCCATTTTTTTTGTATGTTTGATTTGTGATTGTGTTATTGCCATAGCAAAAGACGTATTGTTTATCATCTATTTCAGAAAAACAAAATGCGTGTTTAAGACAAAACTCTTTATGCCCTTTATGTTAGTATACCATTTACCGTTGAATCATTGTTGGTTTTCATTGCAATATTTAATTGATTGTTGTGTCAGACAGATTTGTGAGTTTAATTTCAATACATCATTCGAATATCATAATTTAAAAAAAAAAAAAACAAAATCGCCTGTTGTGCGATTTAAATTCGGCAAAATCTGAAAAAAGGTGTTTATTGAAATAATTTAATGCATCGAATCAATGTTTCAATAGGTATTTTATTTTCATTTTAAATCTATTGTATAAATAAAGCATTAAAAAATGCATATAAATGATGTTAACGTTTTTTAACTAAAAAGAATGACATTCGATATAAGTGATTTGCAAAACAGAACCATTGCTAACGAATAAAATTGTAAATTCTTGTTATTCATTTATTATTTTTTTATTCTCAATCGACTTCTAAAGAATATAGTTTTAAAGTGAAAAGATATTGTCATCTTATGCCATATATTTTGAATTTTATTCATACACAATAGCAGTACAATTTCAATTTATAATCATCAATACAATGGCTTTGCGAACCATATAAATTGGTTCGACTAATTGTGCCAGTTAATTCATAATTATTATTTTCATGAATGCGAGCCGTTGCTTCGAATTCACCAAGGCCAGGTCGTGTTTGAAAATGAATTGTTAAATCAACAAAATGATTTGTCATATTATTTGGAAGATTTGAATTTGATGTACCTAAATTTGCACTAAAAACTGAATTCAATTGTAATCGTTTGCATTGTGGATGCAATTTTATTAAATCATTCATACGATTGACAACCATTCGGGCTGCTTCACTAACTCGTTGATCGGTAGCTGATATTTCGACATGTTCATGACATGTACACCAATGTGATGCAATTGCAGCATTATCACATGATCTTGACATTGGCACTGGTAAAAATAAACTAATTCCACGTGGCATTGGTTCAATTTCATTAAGTTCTTTGGCACGTTGTTTTATTGCTTGGGATTCAAGTAATTTTAAATTGGTTAAATCCAATAATGTTTCATATAAATCAAAATGTGTTGTTAAACGACGACGATTTCGTACTAAATTACGCATTGCCTCTGGATATTGTTGGGTAAATCGTTTTGGTGGCACGAAAAATATAAATGGTTGCCTTTCTTCCATCATTCCTTGATATGTAAAACGAAAATGTCCCCATCGAATTCCATGATCACTCATTATAATCAAAAATGTATTATCCAATGCATTGGTTGTTTGTAATTCACGTAAAAAATCGGCAAAATCAGCATCAATTAATGTTGGATAATTAAGATAATCATGCGAATATGAAAGGCTCCAAAAAAATGAAAAATATAAATGATGTGACATCATTGTGAGAAATTTTTGCGTATATTCCAATACAATATCAAATGTACGCCGTTTTCCAATGCATAAAAATGTGTTGCTATTTTTATTGCTTGCAATATGATGTTCCATTTCTAAGAAAATTGGTCGCACATAGTAATCGGTTGGTTGATGTTTAAAACCGGGTCGTAAAAAATTAAATAAACCAAGCGATGCTGCATCTTCAACATATGCGGTTACGTAATTTTTCTCTTTAAATGTATTCCAAATGAAATTGCAACGATCAAATGTATCAGTTTTATTGGGAATGCATGCGGTAATTAATTCATTTTCATTTAAACCAGTTAATGTTGGTATTAAATTTGGATACGTATTGTCACCGATTTTATTAAAACCATACATTTCAATAGCTTTTAATTCATTTAACAATACATCGGCACTTTGATTCATTTGACGATGAAAATTTAAACGTGATACACTGTCAATACCAAATATCATAACACTCATCGGTTCATGTTTATATTTTTTATTGTTTGCATTTGATTTGGACTTTGTTTGTTTATTTTTCACAAAAAAATGATAATCTTCATAAATTGTTTTATTATTGGGTGTTTGACAAATAACACGTACATATTCATCATGTACTCGTACAATATCACCAATGCGAAAGTTAAATTTTTCATTTGAATACTCATTTTCAAAATCAGTTTTCCTTCGAAATGGTTGATATTCACATCGCATTTCATTTATATCCGCAATACCATATACAGTTATTAATTCTGATTCTTTTAAATCAATCCACATATAATTATTATTTGATCTAATTAATGGTTGGCCACAATAAATTGGTTGCACTTCAAACATATATTTTTGTACATTTTCATCGATCACTTTGAAACTTGGCATTCGACAACCATTTGTATCAATAAAATATGATTGATATAAATGTTCAGCATCATGATCCATTGTTTCCATAAATGTCCAATCCCATTTTCGATCCACTTCATCACCAACACCAAATACAGATGCAAATTTATATGGTGAAAACCGTATGGATGATAAATCAATGATGATTAATATTTTAATTATAAAACAAACAATTAAAATCACTAACAATTTTAAACATCGCCGTTTATTTGTAACAACTGGCAGCAATGAACCATTTAAGTAAACCATTTCTAGATAAAATGTCAATTTATAAAAGGAAGAGCAGAAAGAAAAAAAAAATGATTAATTTCATTTCATTATAAATTATTTACAGTTATTAATGGATTATTTTTTCTTTTCAAATAGTTGAAAAATGTACTGAAAACCAATTGCAAATCATGATAATTTTAAATTGCCACTGAAACATAAGCATACAATTTGCTTTCAAATTTGAAAAGTTTTTTTTTTTGTTTTACAAACTTTTAATACCTGTAATTCGTTTGGTTCTTTCTTCAAAAAATTTCCAATGAGAATAGATGGTTCTGATTGCACACCTATTCATAATAGTTGAATTCATTGACATAATTTTTTGTTTTCTATTTTGCATAAAATATCGAATGAAAAAATCATTGTTACATTGTGTTTATCAACATTATGTTTCAATGCTTCCTGATATGCACTTTTCAACTGGGTTGTATTATGATTTATTTATTTTTTTTTTTTTTTTTTTTTTGTTTAACTATTTTCAAACTTCAAAATACTTTCGAATTCCTTTCATTGTGTTTGAATTTGTTTTATTTTTTCTTTTTTCATGTTTTTTGTGTTGAATTACAACACTTTGTCTAGTCAACAAAAGAAACATTAGAATTATATTTTTACATTATTTGAAAAGAAAAAAAAAAATTTTTTTTGCACATTGATTCAGAATTGCACTATTTTATTATCTCAACATTTTTGTTGACTTGCAAACATTTCTATTGAATGCAACTAAATTGAATAGAATGTCTTTGTGTATAGAAGAAAAATATATAAGAATTAGATTGTTTGGCGTTGACACTGTTTTTTTTTTTTTTTTTTTTTTTCTTTCGCTCACTGCATTTATTTATCAATATCGGATGAAATGATGCTGTCGAGATGCGGATATGTAGTTGTACACTGTAACCTGATGCAGAGCATCATGTGGGTGTGAGTTCAGAGACTGCGCACTTGTAACCATAGAAACATACAGTATCATTATGCCAGACAATGATGCCATTTGACCGAATTTCACTCAATATTCAATAATATACTACATAATTTGACATGCTGTTAATTAGGATTGAAAATTAAATTAAAGCAATTGCAACACACGGAATGCATATATGTTTGAATGGATTATGTTGGAAACAATTAATTTAAATTAATATCTTACAATAAATTTAAATAATATAAATGCTGGAGAAAGAGTACGAATGCAATCATTTATTCATGTTCATATTGAATGTGACAATTTTGTATAAACATTCCTGCCTGAACGCTTGAACGTACTATTTCAATGGATGAACAATTATCAGATTTATGACAAACGCCCTCTTTTCGCTCCGAAAATGTTTAATTAAACTCTTTTTCTTGAAATTTTTTCTTTTAAAATTCTACTAACAAAATTCGAGAAATATTTACCTTTCGAATGATATTTCATTTAGCAAAACCTCAGTCAAATTTAGTATATTTTTCAAAACAATAATATTTGAAAGTTACCTGTTCGTTACACTCGCCGTAAATGAAAAAAATAACCGCTAGTTATATACATTGTTTTTATAACAAATCTATTTCGGAAGTCGTGCAGTTTGTTATCATGAACAAATTCAGTTATTGGTCGATCATAAAAGATTCGTATAAGATTAAAATCGTTGATCATAAAAATGCTTTTGTTGAAGTCGATCAAATGGCTAGAAAAACATTGACATTGGTAATAAATGAAAAAAAAAATCCATTTGTCATATTTTGAAAGACATAATTTATTCACGTTTTTTCACTTTTTTTCTTTTTAATTATTGTTTTACTTAAATTGTATCCATTATTTACATCATGTTTGTAATGAATTTAATGACAAAATTCATTGTGGCCATCAGCCAATCAAAACTGATAATAATCATTTTTTTTTTTTTTTTTTTTTTTTTATTGTTGTTTAATTTGATTTGCAATTGATGTTTTGTTTTCACAATATTTCACTGAAAAAAAAAATCGGTCGAATTACAAAGATGTGCATATTCCTACATTACAAAATATAATTTAATAAAACAGGTGACAGCTATTGGTATATTTATGAACCATTGAGTCCATTGTACACTCGATTATTGGAATTTTGTTTAAGCAATTGTTTTAAACTTTCTTTTTCTTCGTTTGTAAACTCTTGTTTTGGGAATTCAACATCGAAGGTTATGTATAAAACGCCTTTTTGATTGTTATTTTCATAATTTGGCATTCCTTCGCCCTTCTTACGAATACGAGCACCAGGCCATGTAACCTTTTCTCTTGTCACAATCACTTTGTGACCATCCAAATGTGTTATTTCAGTCGTAAAACCAGTCAAAGCATCCTGAAATTAATAAATAATATTGAAATCATTTATTTTAAATCATTCAACCCGAATTAAACATGAAGTAAACAAATGACAATGAGAAATTAAAAAAAAAAAAAAAAAATGAGAAAATAAACTCACTTGTAAGCTAATTGTGATATTTGTATAGAGATCATCGCCACGTCGCTCAAACACTGGATGTGGCATTGTGCGAATTTTTAGTTTTAAATCACCTGGATCACCATCTAAATGTGGTTCACCTTCAGCAAAGAATGTCGTTTCTTGACCATCCGTCATACCAATTTCAACTTCAACTTCCAAAAGACGTTCCTCTTCAACCATTTTTACATTCGGACATTCATCGCAAACCTAAAAATTTACATACAAAAATATCATGTAATTTTTCTGTTGTCGAAAAAAAACAAAAAAAAAAAAAAAAAAAAACGCTCAGAGGTCTTTGACATAAATTCAGAAAAATCTCTTACGGTTTGTTGAATCATTTGGAAACGTCCTGGACCCAGATTTCGTGTCACCATTTCCTGACGACAATTACATTTCCGTGTGCCTGAAGCTGGTTTCATTACTGGTTTGTTCCTTGTTATCTGTAAGTAAAAAAAAAAAAAAAAAAATTGGAAAAACTACACATAAAAAATGATGCCGTAGCTGATCATCAACTGGTGATGGGTCGTAAAAAAAAAATTATTATCGATATTTCAAATAAAATATCGCGAATATTTCATTGATTTTTGAATGCAAACCAACCTCAATGAAATTCCCGGAATATAATTCTTCAAGCGTAACAAAGAGATCCATTGTAATAGTGCCACCTTTTGGTGTATCGCGTGGACCACGATCTTCATTACCAAATGAAAAACCAAAATCACCAAAGAAACTGGCAAATGGATCCGTATGATCCATACCACCATCACGTTCAACACATTTTACACCACATCTATCGTATGCTTTTCGTTTATCTTCATCCGATAACACTTCGTATGCTCGATTAACTTTTTGAAATCGTTCAGTTGCTTCGGGATCACCACGATTTGTATCTGGATGCTCTTTTAATGCTTTTTTTCGATATGCTTTTTTTATTTCATATGAAGATGCGGTTTTTAAAACACCCAAAATTCCATAATAATCATCATCTTCGGTTCTTTGACAATCCGATTGTGATATTACAAGTAATAAACTAACTATTATATTTAAATAGAATTTCATTTTGTCTAACAAAATGTTTTACTTTTTAATTCTAAATTAAAATGACAATATTTTCACAAAATCACCAATTTAAATTTTTCATTCAATAGTAGTCTGTGAATGTTCAATTGAAATTTATAAAATTACAATAATTTTCACTTTTAAATATTCATAATTGTATTCGTATATAGTTCTTTTGATTCACAAGAAAAGACGATAAAAATGAAAGAAAAAAAACAATTCAAAACGTTGACTGGCTCAATCAAGTGTATTTGTTCTGATTGCCGACCTGTCAAATATACACATCGAATTATATGGCATAGCGCATACTCGTTTGTTAGAAGAGAACAGATATTTCAAACGATGTGGTGGTCTACGCTGATTGGTTGCTAGCCATGTGTCATTGTCAGCAATGAATATCAAAGGGGAATTTAGTGCGTTCAATGAACATGTCAGTTTATTGTTTTCTTCTTCATTCTTCTCTCATTATTATTATGTCACTGTTTATAACGGTTTTGAAATTTTCCAATGGGAAAAAAACATTTTTTTAATTTTTTTTCACAACATTTCACGACAAGAAATCATTGTTACGAAATTTACTCATTTAATTCATATTGTGGAACTTTCAATGGAATTTTTTCTCCCAAAAAAAATCTACAGAATAAAAAAAACCAACGACAAAATCATATAAATGTTGACATTTGTAAGTTTGCAGTATGCTGTGAGTTGCCTGGATTCATTCACATTTCATTTTATATGAAAACCAAAAATTTTTTGACAGTATACATTCAGGCGTCGAACAAATCGAAGTGTGTGAATTCAATTGTTTGGACAGCCAAAAGAAAAAAAAAATTGTTTTTTTTTTTTGATTTCAATTCTTCTTATTTGTTTTGTTATTGTTGTTGTTGCTATTTGTTGGTGCCGACTGAATCATTTTGCAAAGCCAACACAACATTTTCATCACATCAAAGCGATAAATATTATGATTTATGAATGTGGACTAAATCTATTAATCTTGAGGTAAGTGACAAGTTTTTTTTTCCATTCGCTGTCATCGTTTCGGGATAGAAAACGGTACAAATGACCTGGGAATTTTTGTTTTTTTTTTTTCGTTCATGTGAAATGCTTATTGTTTATTTTACAATCGAATAATTGTTTAATTGAAGCGAAAAGAAATGAAAATTAATTTAAGGAAAATATATTTCAGTCATAAATTTTATAAATTGTTTTGCCGGACGTGTGCATAACAGAAAATCGATTGATGGGGTCAACATGCTTCAATGGAATAACGTTGAACATGTAAAATCGATATTTGGATTTTTGAATTGTGTAGGCCGATGGAAAGGAAAAACTAGAGCAATAGTGAACAATTCATACTAAATTTAAACTTTTTTTTTTTCTTCATTTAGGCACGCGCATTTTTTTCATAATTCAATTTTCTCATACTTTTTATTTATTATTCTATACAACAATTTTGCTGCAAAATTAAATTTGAGGCTAAATTTGGTTTCATCTTCATCTTTCTCATTAATAAATCAAAATTCATATAATTATATATATATGAAAACTTTGAACAAAAAAATTAATTAAAATTTATAAATTAATCAATGTGAATTTATTCGAATTTCAGGTGATAATCATTTGTTTTTTATCACTTATACCGTGGCCATCGCCAAGCGTATTCAAAATATCATGTTCGCGTGATAGTGCACGTGTTGTACGAAAAATCGTACAGTCTCGATGGCTTCCAATTCTTGAAAAATATCAGGTAAATGCTATTTTTGGTTGATTTTTATATTTATTTTTTTTATTTCATTTTTGTCCCTTTTGACAGAATTTTTCCTTAATTTTTTTTTTTTTTTTTTTTCATTTTTTTTTTCTTTTTCATTTTTTACGGTTTTTTTTTTCAAAAAAGTTGTCCTTTTTTTATATGTCTTTTTATTGCTATTTTCATTTTTTATTGCTATAAAAAAGGAAACGTCCCTCTTTTTCCCTCTATTTCTTTGCCATACATTCATTAATATTTCCACATATGTTCATATCAAATAGACATGAATATTTAATAAAAAAAAAATCGATAAAATACGATTTTTAATGAATGAATGAATAATGAATTTTAATTTTTTTT
Organism: Resseliella maxima; assembly: GCA_029041755.1. Taxonomy (NCBI): domain Eukaryota; kingdom Metazoa; phylum Arthropoda; class Insecta; order Diptera; family Cecidomyiidae; genus Resseliella; species Resseliella maxima. The sequence continues at coordinate 548,056 of JAQOWM010000637.1, read as the reverse complement.
TTTAGGTAAAATTACCATTGGAATGCCCATTCCATCCGTTGCGTGAGATATTTGCACCGCAACAAGATGCCAAAGAGCAAAATCGTCGTAATCAATGGACATGCAATTTATGTGGAAAAAGTTTTTTTGAAGAGAAATTTTTGGATATGCATTTTGATGCGCGCCATAATACAATCATAAATGCAGCCGAAGATGCGGTTTGTTTAGCTAATTATTGCGATATAATGCGTTGTAAAGTATTATTATCAAAAGATAGTACATTGTCATTTGGTGAATCGACAATATCAACGGATATTGAAATATGGAGCGAAGCGACCGCATATCGTACGGCAATGAGTGCATCTGGACCAAGATCTTTAGCCAAATTACCAAATAGACATTTTTTACCTTCATTATTACGAGATAATTCAAATGAACCAAACACCGATTGCACTGCTGATAATTCAAATGAATGTTTAAAACATTGTGATAATATAGCGTGCGAAAATGATAACACAAATGGTGCTAAACAAATTAATGGTTTGTGTTTTTGTTTTTACGTTCAATAAAATTTGAACATCAATCATTTTAATGAATTAAAATTGCATATAATAATTTGTAGATCAACCAGAGGCAAAATCGAATGAGAGCAATAATCCAGAGGAGAATGATAGCAATGCAACTAGTTCAGGTGATGCAACGTTAAATCATTCATTTCCGCATATTGACAACAAAAAACAACGAATCACTGAATTTCAGCGAATGAAAGCCAACTGTAAACCGGACGAATTGGAACAATTACAGCAAAAATGTGAGATTTTAGTACGTGATTGTATTGCTGGACTATTGGTGCAACTATCAAATGATGATTTTAAAGCAATGGAGGGTAAGAAACATATCAATCGTCTCCAAATTAAATATTCATAGCGAACATTCAATTAAATATTTCTTTTTTTTTTTTTAGATGAACTGAATCGTGCCGTTTGCTGGTATTTGACATGCGATCGTTATTGGGAAGATGGTCCAATTGAGCAACGAGCTTTCCCATGGGGATTAGTGTTCATTTTAGTGCTACTTCTATCGTTTGGCGTTTGTTTTTGTTATTACATAATTTGGATATTTTTCGAGTGAGTATTGATCGTTAAAAGCAAAAAAAAAACAATCAAATTTGCAAATTGTTGTTACCATTTCGTTTTGCCATACATTTTTATTAGTGCCACTAAGTTTCGTCTTCTGATTTGTAGATATTCTAATGCAAATTAAATTCTCCTGTTTTGACATTCAGTTCAATTTTCCAAATCGTCAACAAAATAAATGATAATAAAATGAATCATATATTCATAAAGCAATTGGGTGACGAACGAATGAACGAACGAACATGAGAAAATAAAAATTAAACACAAAAAAAAAAATGCACAACTTGATTGGCTTATGATTAGATTGAATTGTAAATGAAATTTTATTGAGCAATAAAACTCGTCATTAATTGTTGTTTGTATTTTGTTTTTATGCTTTCGTCAATCGATTCTGTGATGACCGTGAAAATGTTTCAACCACCAATTGTGTGTGAATCAAAAAAAAAAAAAAAAAAAAAAAAATTGCACCCCTATGTCGTATCACAAAAATGCACTCACAAAATCAACTAAAAAAAAAAACACACACACACACACGAATATGAACACGAACACAACCACAACCACAAACATGAAATTGTACATCATAGCTCGGACGATCATATGAGTCCGCCGCCAACAATACCAACCAGCAATTATATGCAAAGTGGGGTTCATCACATGAGCCCAACACACCATCACATACATAATCAACCAGTATACCATCAATCGCACTATTCAAGTGGCACAATAACACCGTTATTGCATACAACGCATCCACAATCACATCTTATGAGTGGTCACAATCCATCAGCATCAATGTCCAATATACCTGTTTCTGTTTCTGTAAATCCGATACCATCATTATCACGATCAACCACACCAGCTGGTGGATATTCCGATGAATTTTATACGGCAAACGATTTTAATGAGCTGAGCCAAAGTGAGCATTACATTTATGTAACGTATCCTCCTGAATTAAAACGTCGCTTACTCGAAAGGTATGGCCGCGAAATCTATTTGATGCTATTGAGAAAAGACATTCATGATTAATTTCAAATCATTCAAATCATTCAAAATATTCAACAATTTTTTCGATCTATTTATCTCTCTCTCTCTCTTCTCCTTGCTCAATCTCTCTCTTTTTCTCTCTCTATTTCTCTGTAAAAAAATCTTTTGTTTTCTTTTTCATTTTTGCGACTCATGACTTCCCTGTTTAATTTCTAATTTTTTTTTTTTTTTTTTTTCAACTAATAATAGACATTTGGCATGTTTCGTCAACATAAACTCAATTCAATTTGTTTCATCTATTCCAAACATCGGATTCCAAATCGGAATATCCGAACAACTGTATATTTACACCAAAAAAAAAAATTTTTTTCGTATAATATTTATATTTGTTTAGTTTCACCTATAAATATTCTAGTACATATCACACCTTAACATTTTTTTTTTCTATTTATAGTCAATTGTTAGTGTTTAAATCATTGAAATTATTTATCATTCAAATTGTTTATATTTCGATTTATTTTTCTATATTTTAGCTGCTACAATCGAACAACACGTCTGTGAATATAAAAAAAAAAAAAACAAAATTGCAAAAAAAAAAAAAAATATTATAATAACGTACTATTTTCACCCGACTATATCCACGACATAGGAAAATCTAGACAATTATACCAGTTTTATGACAGAATGCTGCTGTTTCTTTTTGTTTTCATTTCAAATTATTTTCATTTTGTTTTTTTTTTTTTCTTATTTTAACTATTTGAAATGCTGCTTTAAAAAGAAATGTAATTTGTTTTAACCACCGTAGGAACTAGTTGAACCAATTTTACAGGAGCTTAGTTAACTAAGAACATTCTGCTCAATTTACATAAAAATGAACGAAAAATATTTTCTTTTCATTCATCCATATTATATTATAGTTTTGATTTAGAACAATTCTCATTTCGCAAATAATATAGATAATATTTGCTCATAATTTAGATAAAATGAAATTTAGAATATAAATACAAAGAAAAACAAACATGTGTACTCTTTGTATTAAAAATATTATCGAAATAATTTTATAGATGAATGTATATTTTAGCTCAAAAATCGATAAAATTATAATTTTGCTAGTTTTAGACAAAAATCAAATTATGGTTAAGTGGATTTTAACATGTTTTACAGTAGTTTCTACCGTAACACATACAATGAATTGTCTTTCATTCTTTTTGTCTTCTGCATATTATTTGTTTATCTCTTTAAATTATATCTATAAATGAATTACATTCAAATTGTACGCTTCATAGCATTGGCTTTTAGATTTATTTTATTCATTTTATTAACAATGGCCACTTTTGGCATTATGCCAGTCTATTTAATATGTTTACATTTCCGGTACAAACACATTAAGACTAAATTTTATATCTAGTACAATATACACAAATTGTAATTCAACAATTGTCATTTCATGTAATAAATCCATTTTTACATTTCATTTTGCAACGAACAAATGGATTTGCTCTAAAATTTTGATATAGTAACAACTAATTCGAATTTTTCTCCAATTTTAAATCATACATAGTTGCAAATATATTGTCATTCGTAATATTGACAATTTTTATAAAAATTGTCATAGAGATGGGATTATTATCAAAATATTTCTGTGAATATTTGTCAAAAAAAAAAAAAAAAAAAAAAATCGTTTAAATTTCATTTCCTAAGATTTGTTAAATTTTCTAGAACTCATGCAAATCATTGAATTTTCAAAAAAAATCCAAAGAAATCTAATTATTCCTTTCATCCATTTCTTATTTAACAAAAGCCCTTGAAATATCGGGTAATTATAATGATTTGAAATATAATGTAATTGTTTACGTTACCGAAAATGTACACTGGAATTAAATTTCTCTTAATTAGATAGAAACCATTGAAGAATGCGAAATTCATGTGCTATATTCATAAACACCATTGTTTGAAACGTACATAATACACATTTTTTTTTTTTTTTTCATTAAAGTTTGTTTTTTCACTTTATGGGTGTCTGTATAATTTTTTAGACATTTTAAGCAAAAATGTTAGAATTTTATAGTATGGACACAGAAATGAAGTAAAGATAAAATGAGCAAATAATTTATATATGCAAATTTCAGGAATCGCACAGAGCAAATTTTTGTAGACTATGTTTTAGAATTTAAAATGATAAAGAGAAAAGACAAAACACAAAATAAACAATTTATAAAATGTGAATTAATCAAGACATGTACCTTTTGCTAAGCCTCTCAACCAATATAAATTACTGTGACATTTTACTGAGAAAAAAAAAAAAATTTCTTTTATTACATTGTTAGAAATCAAATTCAATCCATAACTTTTCTTTAAAAAAAAAAAAAAAAAAAATAAATAACAATTCATAGCTTAAATTCTCTAACCTATTTAAACAGAAATTTTAATAAAGCACTTGTAACGAAAATCGACCACTAACGAAATGTAAGACCTTTTTGCACATTAAAAAAACCCAAATATATTTGAATCAGATGCGTAACCGAAACAAAATCTAACCTCTTAATGGAACGATACCAAAAAAAAAAGGAAAAAAAAAACCAGAAAACCGAAAAAAAAAATAAATGATGAAGATTAATGTCATTGTAATATTGATATGTTATTGAATTGTTTGGAATAAGTTGAAATTGATTCATTTACAAAAGTCAATCCACTATACCTAAAATACTAACGGATGCTTTGCTTCAAAATATTAACAAACTATCTAACTGTTGTTCAATTTTAATTTTAATTTGCAGAAAATAAAATGAATTTTCAGCTCTTTTTTTTCTTTCTTTTTTTTTATCAAAGTACAAAAAATATACATTATTCTTCACCAAGAATTATAAATATTTAGATAATTGCTTGAAGAAAAATCTCACTGAGAAAAATGGTCAAATCGAAACAATCATAGAATTTTATTGAGATAATAAAAGGAAAATAGAAATGATTTATGTGTTTTATTCAAACAGTATAAACTGTAATTTGTTTTTTTCTTTATCAAGGTGATTTTTGTATTTCATGTTTTTTTTTTTAATTTCTCGAAAAATGTAATGTCCAAATGTACTGTAATGTCTGATTTGATTTTTTTTAATGAAAGTTCTTGGTTTATTATAAATTGGAAAATGGAATGATATTTGATTTAAATAAACAAAAATTTGAAAAACAAAAATTGAAAAATTTATTTCATTTCTAATTCATTAATTGGCTTGTATTTATTGATTTGTTGAATGCTCCATTATGTAAAATCCATTTTTCAGCCGATCTATTCTTGTTAGATTGCCCGAACCCAATGATCAAACCAAACTTTGTTTAAACATGTGTTGAGTGATGCAAACAGAAAAAATGATCTATTTAAATATTAAATATGAAAGTGATACCAAACTATTGATATCGGTCAGTGAAACATGTGTGTTTTTAATGTAAACTTTACAAATGGTCAAACTTCTTTTTTTAATTATTGCTTTCAAATCTAGACCACCTAGTCAGAATGATTACTTGGATTTTTAGAATCATCCAAACAAAAATGTAAAGTATTTCTACGTCGAGCATCAGCGTGACACTTAAACATAGTACACATTGCACTGTACAGCATTGTATATTTGAGTGTAACACTGAAGCTCGACGTAAAAGAAGTGTAGATTTTTGCTTGATAAATTTTCTTCAGCCTAAGAACCATGCGCGTGTATTTAAATAACTTTTAGAATCTAGTTTAAGCAAATTTGACTTGATTTACTATTTACCATTTGTGTAAATATCAATGCTAAATGGATTATTTATTTGGAACTAATGCCCATGACAAACTTAATTTCATATCAACTGTCCACACACAGTAAAAGTTTTAGTTCACTCAAACTAAGGAATTTTCATATAAAAGATCGTTGTCCAAACCAATTAATCATTCAATTTTCATACTTCAACGACAACACATTGAATCAAATTCAAAATGTTGTCGAAGGTTTTATTTTTATTATTTGCGACATCGTTCGTGGTAAGACAAATAAAAAGGAATTTTTAGAAAAAGCTTTTCTTTTCATAATTTAATTTGTTTCAATTTTCAATAGTTCATAGCATGTGAACCGATCCCAGACCCTGAAGCATTTGCTGAACCAGATGCATTGGCTGAACCAGAACCATTCGCCGAACCAGAGGCAAAAGCATTAGCTGAAGCCGATGCTGACCCAGAACCTATTGCTTTTGCTGATCCATTTGCCTTTGGAAAAAGAAATGGTAACAGTGGCAGTGGCAGTAGCAGCAGTGGTAAAAGAGGTGGTTTAGGTAAATCATTCAGTTCGGCCAAACGAAGCAGATCTAGTAAATTGCAAAAGAACAAACGTATTCGTGTTTCTGTTACAAGAACCGGTGGTTCAAGTTCAAGAAAATGTAAAAACTGTAAACGTAGGCGCCGAAAGAGCAAGAAAAACAAGAAGAAGAGAAGCAAGAGACGTCGTTGCAAGTATTGCATTCTACCAGTTTACCCAATCACCGCCGGATCAGGCTCAAACACTGGCGGTTCAAGCAGCTCAAGTGGATCGGGCAGTTCAACATCTGGAAGTGGCAGCTCAAGTGGATCTGGTTCAAGTACAAGTGGTTCGGGATCAAGCACCTCAGGATCAGGAAGTTCAACTTCTTCATCGTCAACAACATCATCCTCGTCCACTACATCTTCGTCAAGCACTACATCATCGAGGTAAGAAATTTAAAATAAATCCCGCAAATTAATGTGTTCAACATATTGTTCAAATTTCGTTTCTTATTTTTAGCTCGAGCGATACTACTGCCACAACTGCAACGACTGCATCAACTGCATCGACTGCAACAACTGCATCGACTGCAACAACGGCAACAACTGCAACGACTGCAACAACATCTGCAGATACAACGGCCACAACTGCTACAACCGCAACGACTGCCACAACTGCGACAACAGCTACAACTGCAACAACTGCTACAACTGCCTCTACAGCAGCAAGTTAATAAACAACATAATTTCTTGACTTTCAAAGAGCCACATCTTTTGGCTTATTGTATTCAAACATACAAAAGAAATATTTAGAAAAACATAATGACAACAAATTATGCACATTCAATTCACATTTATTTATTGCACGTTCATATCACTTCTTAAATGTTATAATTTATTAAAAATAAATTTGACTTTGAATAAAAACTAAATTTGCATTTAAATGAAGATTTTTTCTTCTTTTATCACTTCATCACTGCATAGATCAAAAATCCGGCTACTTCAGTACCAACTAGAGCTGCTCATGAACCGAACATGAACCGTTCATGTTCGAGAATGGTTTTACTTTTATGTTCGTGTTCATTCGGGTTCGGTTCAAGTTGTTCGAAAGAGAAAAAAGGGTGTTCATGTTCGTTCGAGTTTAAGTTCAGTTTGTTCAAGATGTTTTCGGTTCATGTTCGTTCAAATATTGTTTAATAAACTGAACGAAATTGAACTGTTCAATACAACAATTAAGTAAACAACAATATTTCGAATATTTTTTGTTTATATCGAAAATTCCTATTATTCAAATACAACCGAACAATAGTTCAGTTGTTTTTCTCAAAAAATGAAGCAGTGTTAAAGTCGCTTCAAAAAAGAAATTCATTGTCTCTTACGCCATCTCTAGTCGAGTACGGTGTCAATTTAAATTAATATCAAACAAAATTGAGAAAGTGGATTTCTATGCCGTGGGCAAGTACATCAACGATCGATACTACGGCATAAGTCGTGCGACGTTACGTTGGAAGTGATCTCTATCATTTATACATTGAATGGCACATACACCATTACGGAATGCAAACGACAAATGGTATCATTTTGCCGTTTCCGTTGGTATAGTCAATGTACATTGATAAATCGCTTTTATGCAAGAAATTCATACGTTGATAAATCGTATAGATGGAGTCAAGTGTGTAGAATTTGAATGAACAGTAACAGATCGTATTTATGAACCAGTTGAATTAATTGAACAACGTTCGGAAACATTTTGTGTGTTCATGTTCGTTCATGTTCGGTTAAAATTCAGAACGAACTCGAACGAACATGAACAGTTCGGTTCAGTGGACAGCTCTAAACGAGACTAATGGCACAAAAGTAAAAATGATTGAAATAAAAGATGCGCTTCTAGAATTAAAAGCATTATCTTTTTAAATAAAAAGTAAAGATTTAGAATTATTTTTATTTTATTTTTTTTTTTTTCTTATTACCATTACATATGTAGCTAAATGTTCAACCTTTCATATATTTCATTGAATTTGTAAACAAAGAATTTTCATTTATATATTTGGTACATTCAATGCAAAAATGTGTATTGTTCATTGAAGTGATTGACATTATTACAAATTTCATAAAATGAACATAACGAGTAATAATACTGATCAGAGTAAACGAAAACTGAAAAAAAAATATTGTTTTTCTGTTCTAAGGCTTGTCATGAACACGAACAGTTCGTGTTCGTATCGTGTTCGTTCGTGTTCGTTCGTAAAGACGCGAACAAGAACGAACACGAACAAACCATCATATAATTACGAACGAACACGAACATTTCACGAACTACACGCATACACATACACATACATGGAACTGAAAGAAAATAATTAAATAGTATGATTTATTTTAGATTGCTCTGATCATCTGCGAATTTCCATAAGCGTATTCGCAAAATTGATGAAAAATTCGTAATAAATATATGCATTCGTGAGAGTTCAATCCCCCTATATATTCAGAATCGTAAGTTTTCATATGTGAAGAAAACAACTCAAGTACTATTTGCCTAAATATTGAAGAAAAACAATTGAGGAAAGAAGAATTCAATAATAATATACTGACAAATAGCATTACATTTTATTCAAAAAAAAAAAAAAAAAAAAAAAAATGATTGATTTGGAAAATGTTTGGTAACGGAACTTTATTTCTTGATTGATCTGATTTCGTATGAACAAATCAACTTTGTTTAAACGTGTCTTTAGTGATGTAAACAAGAAAAAAATGATTTATTTAAATATTAAATACGAAAGTGATACCAAACCACGAAGAGACGACAAAACTCATTTTGTAAGGTTTTTACATTCAAGAGAAAGAGATGCAAATACATACTTGTATATATGCATCTCTCTCTCTTCGTGCAATAAAACCTTACAAAATGAGTTTTGTCATCTCTTCGTGTACCAAACTATTGATATCGGTCAGTAAAACATCTGTGTTTTGAATGTAAACTTCACAGATGGTCAAACTTCTTTTGTTAATTATTGATTTTAAATCTAGACCACCTAGTCAGAATGATTAGTTTGATTTTTCAAATCAGCATCACAACTGATAGATTTTCTTCAGCCCAAGAACCATGCACGTGTATTTAAATAACTTTTAAAATCTAGTTTAAGCAAATGTGACTTGATTTACTATTTACCATTTGTGTAAATATCATTGTTAAATGAAATGTTTTTTTTTGGAACTAATGACAATGACAAACTTGATATCATATCAACTGTCCACATACACATTGATAGTTTTAATTCGCTCAAACTAAGGAATTTTCATATAAAAGATCGTTGTCCAAACCAATTAATCATTCAATTTTCATACTTCAACGACAACACATTGAATCAAATTCAAAATGTTGTCTAAGGTTTTACTTTTATTATTTGCGACATCGTTCGTGGTAAGACAAATAAAAAGGAATTTTTAGCAAAAGCTTTTCTTTTCATAATTTAATTTGTTTCAATTTTCAATAGTTCATAGCATGTGAACCGATCCCAGACCCTGAAGCATTTGCTGAACCAGATGCATTGGCTGAACCAGAACCATTCGCCGAACCAGAGGCAAAAGCATTAGCTGAAGCCGATGCTGACCCAGAACCAATTGCTTTTGCTGATCCATTTGCCTTTGGAAAAAGAAAAGGTAACAGTGGCAGTAGCAGCAGTGTCAGTAGTAGTAGCAGTGGTCGAAGTGGTAAAAGAGGTGGTTTAGGTAAATCATTCAGTTCGGCCAAACGAAGCAGATCTAGTAAATTGCAAAAGAACAAACGTATTCGTGTTTCTGTTACAAGAACCGGTGGTTCAAGTTCAAGAAAATGTAAAAACTGTAAACGTAGGCGCCGAAAGAGCAAGAAAAATAAAAAGAAGAAGAAGAAGAGCAAGAAAAACAAGAAGAAGAGAAGCAAGAGACGTCGTTGCAAGTATTGCATTCCACCAGTTTACCCAATCACCTCCGGATCAGGCTCAAATACTGGCGGTTCAAGCAGCTCAAGTGGATCGGGCAGTTCCTCATCTGGAAGTGGCAGTTCAAGTGGATCTGGTTCAAGTACAAGTGGTTCGGGATCAAGCACCTCAAGTTCAGGAAGTTCAACTTCTTCATCGTCAACAACATCATCCTCGTCCACTACATCTTCGTCAAGCACTACATCATCGAGGTAAGAAATTTAAAATAAATCCCCCAAATTAATGTGTCCAATATATTGTTCAAATTTCGTTTCTTATTTTTAGCTCGAGCGATACTACTGCCACAACTGCATCAACTGCAACAACCGCAACAACGGCAACGACCGCAACGACTGCGACAACAGCAACGACTGCAACAACATCTGCAGATACAACGGCCACAACTGCTACAACAGCCACAACTGCAACAACAGCCACAACTGCAACAACCGCTACAACTGCCTCCACAGCAGCAAGTTAATAAACAACATATTTTTTCGACATTCAAAAAAACCACAATTCATCTTTTGGCTTATTGTCTTCAAACATACAAAAGAAATATTTGGAAAAACATAATGACAACAAATTATGCACATTCAATTAACATTTATTTATTGCACGTTCATATGTATCACTTCTAATTATAATTCATTTTTTCAAGAAAATATTTATCTCTATCAATAAAAACTACATATGCATCGAAATTAATCAATTTGTTTATTTCAATATCCATCAAATCAATTCAATCCGAAATGCAAACGGCAAACTATTGGATTTGTTATTTACAAATGATTTCGATACGGTTGAAATTAAATCACCTCCACCGTTGTCAAAAGTAGACGAAGAATACCATCCACCGATTTTGATGTCGTTTGAATGGCAACCTCAAACACAAAGTGGTATCCCTTCACTCATTGAAAATTTCAAAAAAGCTGACTACGTGGGTATGAATAACTTTTTCTACCAAATTAATTTTGAAGATCGATTTAGGGATAAATCTTTGGATGAGAAAGTGGATATGCTGCATGATATTATAGCTGAGGCGATTGCTAACTTCGTCCCATCCAAACTTAAGCGCATAAAATCAACCTGCCCTTGGCACAACAAAAGACTGCAAGCATTGAAAAATAAAAAAAATAAAGAGTGGAAGAAATGTAAATTGTCGGGGAATACTGACTCATTTACAAAGGCATTTGATGATTTTTCAAAGTTAAATACTGAATTGTATAATGAATATGTTAGCAACATGACCAAATCGCTTCAATCTGAACCGGCCTCGTTCTGGAATTTTGTCAATTCGAAGAAAAAAAATGATAACGACCCGAATCTGCTTCACTTTGGTAATCATAAATCAACCGACAAAGCTGAACAAACGCAAATGTTTGCAAATTTCTTCAACTGCAATTTTAGTGACAATTCTTCGAATCAACAATCAACGTCTCAACATCAAACTCAACTAAATGAACAGGACGAGCAAAATCCATTGGTACTTTGCGAATTTTTTGTATTCGAAGAGTTAATGAAAATGGATGAAAAAAAGGGCATCGGGCCGGACAAGATACACCCCATGCTGCTAAAAAACTGTGCTGCATTACTATATAAACCATTGACAGAATTATTCAACGAATCACTATCAAACGGCGTGTTCCCTGGCAAGTGGAAGCGGTACAGTGTAAGACCAATATTCAAGAAAGGCGCTCGCTCGAACGTAGAAAATTATCGGTGCATTGCTAAATTGCCAACTATCGCTAAATTTTTTGAATATTTAGTAAATATCAAATTGATGTCAATGGTCGAAAAAGATATATCTAAGCATCAACATGGCTTTATGAGAAAGCGTTCAACTGCTTCAAATCTGATGGAATTTGTGCATTTTGCAATAAATGCAATGAAGGGTGGCGCACAAATTGACGTGTTATACACCGACTTTGTTAAGGCATTTGACAAAGTTTGTCACTCTAAATTGATTAATAAACTTAAAAATTTCTGCATCCCATCGCATCTCATTGAATGGATTAAATCGTACTTGTCAAATCGCCGCCAATTTGTACACTATAGAGATTGCGATTCGAGTGATTTTGTGGTAAACTCTGGCGTACCGCAGGGCAGCCATTTGGGCCCCACCCTGTTCTTGCTATTCATAAACGATATAACAAATGAAATTGGTGATGAGGTTTTCATTTCGTTATTTGCTGACGACGTTAAAATAGCATCGGTTGTGTCATGCGAAGGTGACGCAGTGCGACTTCAAACGGCAATCAATAAATTAAAAAAATGGTGTGACGAAAACGACTTGCACTTAAATTTAAACAAATGCTCTGTTATGTCAATCACTAAAAAAAGGCCTCTCACCTTAGACTATCACTACGGTTCGCATAAATTCAACAGAGTGAATGAACAAAGAGATTTGGGTGTAATCATTGACAATAAACTGAAATTTGACCAACACATTCATGCAATAACATCGAAAGCGGCATCAGCACTTGGCTTCATCAAAAGGTTTTGCTATGATATTCAGGATAATCGCATTCTCAAATCACTTTACTCGGCGCTGGTTCAGTCAATATTGGAATACTGCAGTGTGGTATGGCTACCACACTATGATGTTTACAAAAAAAAAATTGAGTCGATTCTTAAACAATTCTCAATGTTCGCATTACGAGAGTATCCAAACACTGCAAACAACTTCAAAATCACCGAATATAGACAACGACTTATAAAACTCAACATGCATTACAACGTCGACGCATTAACGCAGCTGTAATGTTTTTGTTTGACGTAATAAATGAAAATGTGCATTGTCCGTCTTTAAAAAATGAAATTAGTATTAATATAAACCCTAGAAACACCAGACATAGCGAATTTGTTAAGTTAAAAAATACATATTTTCAAATAGCTCTTGAAATTCCATTGAACCAAATGTGTAAATATTCTAACAAAATTTCTTATTTATTTAACTCTAATTTAAGTAGGAAATCTTTCAAATCAAAATTATTCTCAATTAGTGACGAGACGTTTACTTCAGTCGGAAATTCATTTTTTCAAAACAATGTATTGTAATTCATAATTGTACACAAAACCCATAAAAGATGTGGTTTTAATGGTGACGAGATGACAGTGTTATCAATGACTCATACCTTTACTCCACCTAAGCACAAAATACAAAACTCAATAAATATTCAGCCAGTTTTTGGCGGTGATTTAATAATAAAAAATAAAAAAAAAAAAAATATTAATTGCAATTCATGCTGAATAAGCTTATGGAAAGGATAACAAAAGATTTTTTTTCTTTCAAATAAATTGTCAACTTAAAAATAGAACCTTTTTCTATTGTTTTTTAAAACGTATTAATTGCTTGAACTATTCTAGCACTTGAAAAGCAACAGTAACATCTAAAGATCATACAAAAGTTTTGTATAATAGAGATTTGTAACAAAACTCTATTATTTCTCTAGAATTGAGAAGAAAAATAGTTACGAATATATAGGCGCATCTCTATGCAGTGGTAATTATCAATTATGTATTCATCCATGCAGTAAAATGATAACAACATTCTCTGTCACACCTATACCATTTCAAATAGCTGAAGTTTGCCAAATATTAACTTTAATTCATATGATCAACTTATTGTTAACATAAAAAATTGTAGACTGCAAGATCTAAATCTAAATGAAATAAAATTTTGAAATTATCTTAAACGTAAAAATAGATTCTAATTCAAATGCATTATTAGTAAATTTTGTAAGATTTGAGTTTGACTTTTTTATTTGTGGAATCCAGCTTATCATGAAGAAAGATATTTTTCTCTTTATGTCTGAATTCAATTTAATAACGGAATTATGCAAAATTTATTCAATAGTATAAATGGTTAAATTTTGAAATTATTTTTGTCATGATTCATTACTAATGAATAGCTCATTTCGAACAGATAAACAATGAAAAAATATTTTCATATGTAAATTACTAAATGATTATTCTCGTTTCATTCTGTATAATGAACGTTGTTATTACATACACTCGTATAATCTATGAAAGTTGACTCATATGACGCGAATGGATTTTATTATATGTACTCACGATATTTTGGCCAAAAATTAATAATAGCCCAGGCTATTAGTTTGACATTACTTCTTTTATGAAATGTTGATTTGTTATTCAAACTATCAAAAAAATCAACCCGGTTGGTTAAAGGCCCGATAATTGGCATTAAGCCCCGTCATATTGTGACATCACCGCTCGCTCGTATAAGAATTGTTAAAATAAGTACAAATAATTTCTCAATTTATCTTGAATGCATATAAATAAAAGTGTTTTAAAAATTTCAAAATTTGTCAATTGTCTGATTTAAAAAGAAAGGTATAAGTAAGAGCTTTGAAACATTGAATATGTCTACATCTAGATTTACATCGTCAAACTTCATAAAATGCTAAAAATAGTTAATAATATCAGGTCAATTCAGAAAAAATTGGTACCAGTACTGGAAGAATTTCATTATTGTTATTTTTTTTTTTTTTTTACTATTTTTAGCTCAATAATCTATTAATATTAATTCTATATTTATACAAATTTTTTTAACTTGTCATTTGCAAAAAAAATGTATCAATTGTATACACACATGGAATAAAATTTGAGATTTTTGGGCAAAGAAATTTTTTTTCGCAAAAAAAAATTTTTTAGTATGGGATTTTGAGAAATCTCAACAATCAAAAAAAAAAAATTGTTGTTGAGATTTCTCAAAATTCCATACAAAAAAATTTTTTTTGCCCAAAACTCTCGAATTTTATTCCGTGTGTGTACATTTCCAGATAATAAAACATTTTTTATCGTGAATATTTCAGCTAAATTAGTCAACAAAATAAAATTCATCGACCGAACTCTAAAGTTTGATAAAGTTTCATAATTCATTTCATTTGTTGATAATAGACGAATTCAACTTATCAGCAAATGGTTAGTGGTTTTCATACTAATTTTGAGCCAATTGTACTGTAAATTCATATTTACGAATCAAAAATAATTAAACATTGTAACTGATCGGTATATACACATATATAGTTTTCACTTTTCATAACTAAGATTTTTTTTGGAAAAAAATAAATTTGGAAAAAAACTCTGTTTGGAAAAGTGGCTTGAATTTTAAACTTATGAATAAATTCTTTTTAAGTTTGTTAAAGAAACTCACTTGAATTTAGTTAAATTGAACGTTTTTTGAAAAAAAAAAAAATTTACCCAACAGTTTTAAATAATTTTTTTGTTTCAAAACTTCGAATATTCCAAATAATTCCATCACAAATCTTTTCAGTTGATTTTTTACCGGTCAAAATGGAATATCCAGAACGATTATTTACATTTCATTCATGTATAAAAATGCTATCATTGGTATGAAATTTTCATTTTTTTTTTTTCCATTATGTTCAACTTATAAATAATGTGTGTTTGTTTCATTCTTCTTAAAAATTTGGATTTTTGGTTTGAATGCTTGTTTATTCATAAAATTGTCTAACACAGAAAATGGTTTTATAAATTTTGGCTTTATTCTCGGTTTAATAACATGTGTACTCATATTCATTTTCCTGCTTTTATTTGTGTTTAAAATTGATAATAGCGTTAGATTAAATTGGGCGAAAATTGAATTGATATTCTTTCTGTGCTTTTCACACATTTTCTTATTGATTTTATCTCTCATATTGCCACATTTAACTGGAGTACTAATAATAGCAGCCGTTAGTATTATCTATGTTCTTATTATTTAAAAAATATTTTAATATTTAAAATTAATTTATTTTTATTTGTAGATTTTTGGAGTTTCAACAATAATCACTTTCGTTATTAACATGTGCTCAATGTATAAATTAGCTTATTTGGATGCCGGCGGTTGGGGCTTCGAATACATATAAACAATTATATATATATCAATTATTGTTGATTCTGAATCAGCTCGATCTCATCATCATTTTTATTCTTCTTTTAATTAAAACAACTACTAATTACAGCAAATTTTTAAATCAATTCATTGTATTATATCAGTTCTAAAAATCTGTTTTTATAATTCAAGTGCATTGCCAAGAATTGTTTACTCATTCTTTGTTTACTTTTTTTTTTTATTCTAAAAAAAAAAAGTTCCAAGTGATAAGAGAGAAAAATTTCAACGAATTTAATTACAAAATTTAATCAATATTTATGAAACATTATCATGTATGAAACAGCTTTCACATAACAATCAGCGTGAATGTGTTTGGATTTGGAATTTTAATAAATTATAAATAAAAAGCATTTTTTTTTACTTTCAATAATATAAATAATAAATTTATGTTTAAACAGTGTTTACTAAACACATCACAAAAATGGAAAAAATTCAACCCATAATAAATCAATGAAGAACGTTCGGACCACTATGTGAGTCAAATATTGTGGCTGACGATCATTTTGTTGATCATTTACTTGAAAACTATATTAGAATAACTTATTGAAAATTATATTAGAACCCTAGATATCCTTTGAAATGCTAAAGATGTCGGAGAATAATAGGAAAATTGGCTGCATTTTGATAATGATAAAGAAGAGATTTGTTCATTATACGGCAATGTATTGATTCGTAAAGTACGTTTCAAACCAATATTAAAATGAATTTGAAAGTTTCAATATTATTTTTTGCCATGATATTTTTTTTTTTTTATTTTGTTTTTTCGGAAATTGTCAACACTCTAAAAAATCTACATTTTTGCCTACATGTGACAAAAGTAAGTTCATTTTATTGTAAATTTAAATTAAAAAATATCAAATATTATCATTTATTTTTCTGTTTCATTTGCTTTTTTTTTTAATTACACAGAGTGCTTTGAAGACTGTTCTATAAAAAAATTCAATGCACCGAATTGTAAGTATATTCTTTCAATGATTTAATTACTAAAAAATTAAACATTTGAGTGTTACATTTTCAGTTCCACATGCATTATGTTTAAATAAATGCAGATGTTAAGTAGATGAATATTTGCAGACCAGTTGACACAAAAAATTGTAAATTGCATGATATGAATGAAATAAAATAATAAAATAAGCTAATTTTTTTTCTCATTTAAAACTCAAAATTCACAATTTCAGATAAAGATTTATATATTGAATTAAAAGAAATACCGTTTCCGAAACTGGTTCTACATAAAAATCCAATTTGAATGTCTTGGATTTGGTTTGATTTGATTTTCACTTAAATGTAAAATTTTAAATTCTTTAGAAATAAAACTCATGTTTTTTTAAGTTTTCTACATTTATAACAACTTTATTTGAAAACATCAATTTAAATTTTGAATATTATTGTTTGATAAATAATTCCAAACTTGGAACAAAATCAATTTAATTCGAAATAAATAAACTAACATAGTTAATTTATATTTATTTTGAAATAACGAACAATTTAATAAATACAATTGACTTAAGAAATCAACAAGAAAATTAACTGTAAATATGTATCACAAAAGCAAATGAGTTTCAGTTTATTTCTTTGGCTTAAAAACATAAAATAATATTAATGATTCGTTTAATCAACTTCTTCAACGGTTGGGCCGCTATGTGACTGATGATTATTTTGTTGACCATTT
This sequence comes from Resseliella maxima, assembly GCA_029041755.1. Classification (NCBI taxonomy): domain Eukaryota; kingdom Metazoa; phylum Arthropoda; class Insecta; order Diptera; family Cecidomyiidae; genus Resseliella; species Resseliella maxima. The sequence goes on along the minus strand of JAQOWM010000637.1, from coordinate 530,142 downwards.
GCTGTGCCAGTATGAATTTTAGTCATAATTGGTGCACAAATTTGACTAACTTCTTGCTGTTTATGTTCAAACTCTTCCTTTTCGGCTAATCCATTGCTGTCAAGCCATTTGATTGTATCATTACAGCAATTGCGAACTTTGGATTTCTCATCTTCATTTAATTTATCACCAGCTTGATCAATAGCTTGTTTTACATTGAATACATAGCTTTCGAGACTATTGCGTGCTACAATTTTTTCACGTTGTTTCTCATCATCTTCACGATATCGTTCGGCTTCGGCTAACATTCGATCGATTTCTGATTGTGATAAACGACCTTTATCATTTTTGATTATAATATTCTTTGAATTGCCGGTACTCATTTCTTTGGCTGTTACATTAAGAATACCATTTGCATCCAAATCGAATGTTACATCAACTTTTGGTACACCACGTGGTGCTGGTGGAATACCGCTCAATTCAAATCGTCCCAAAACATTGTTATCTTTTGTTAATGCTCGTTCACCTTCAAATACTTGAATTGATACACCTGGTTGATTATCGGCATATGTTGTAAATGTCTTTGTATGTTTGCATGGAATTCGTGCATTTCGTTCAATGAGCTTTGTCATAACACCGCCAGCCGTTTCGATTCCCAATGAAAGTGGTGTAACATCAACCAATAATACATCTTGGATTTTAGAATCTTTACTGCCGGTTAGAATGGCCGCTTGAACTGCAGCACCATAAGCAACAGCCTCATCCGGATTAATCGATAAATTTAATTGTTTTCCATTGAAGAAATTTTGTAAAAGTGATTGAATCTTTGGAATACGAGTCGATCCGCCAACCAAAACAATTTCATCAATTTTTGATTTATCCAATTTTGCATCAGCCAATGCTTTTTCAACTGGTTGAAGTGTATTACGGAATAAATCAGCACATAATTCTTCAAAACGTGCCCGTGAAATTTTCGTATAAAAATCAACACCTTCAAATAATGCATCAATTTCAATTGATGCCTCAGTGCTGGCCGATAATGTTCGTTTGGCACGTTCGGCGGCTGTTCGCAATCGTCGTAATGCTCGTGGATTTGTTGTCAAATCTTTTTTATATTTACGTTTAAATTCATCAGCAAAATGTGTAACCAAACGATTATCAAAATCTTCGCCACCCAAATGTGTATCGCCAGCAGTTGATCGAACTTCAAACAATGAACCTTCATCAATTGTTAACACGGAAACATCAAATGTACCACCGCCCAAATCAAAGATAAGCACATTTTTCTCGGTTTTGAGACTTTTATCTAAACCATATGCCAAAGCGGCTGCTGTTGGTTCATTAATAATTCGTAAAACATTTAGTCCAGCAATTACACCAGCATCTTTTGTAGCTTCACGTTGTGCATTATTGAAATATGCTGGAACTGTAATTACAGCATCTGTTATTGTTACACCCAAATATGCTTCGGCTGTTTCTTTCATTTTTGTTAAAACCATCGAGCTAATTTCTTCTGGTGCAAATTGTTTCCGTTCACCTTTAAATTCGGCCACAATTTTTGGTTTTCCATTTACATTGACAACGGTGAATGGCCAATGCTTCATATCATCTTGAATTTTTGGATCGTCAAATTTGCGGCCAATTAATCGTTTTGCATCAAAAATGGTATTTTGTGGATTCATGGCGACTTGATTTTTTGCCGCATCGCCAATTAAACGTTCGGTATCTGTGAATGCAACATAACTTGGTGTTGTTCGATTTCCTTGATCATTTGCAATAATTTCCACTTTTCCATGTTGAAATACACCGACGCACGAATATGTTGTTCCCAAATCAATTCCAATTGCAGGCATTTTGATTTTTTTTCACTTTTTTTTTAACACTTTTTAATAATAATAAATTCAGTAAATTGTTCACTTATTATCTTTCACTTGTAAACTTTGTTTTTTTTTTTTTTTATTCAAAACTTTTGAATTCACTTGTTCAAAAATCACTTCTCCTTCTCTTTAACTTTAATGTGTTTGCTTTGCTTTGTATTTTATATCTGACTACAGTGCAAACATTGCACGATATTTATACTGTTTTCAAATATTCTAGATGATTCACTGTGGAAACGTTTGAATGTTGTAGAGTTTCGCGAACAATCTCGTATGTTCCATTTAATCGAGAATTGCGTCGTACAATTGCTTCAAGAAACATTTGGAAGGTTTTCGTTTTCGATTCGAGAAGATTTCATTAATGATAAGGTTTTCAAAACATTTCACAAGGTGATTTACGTGTAAAATGAAAAAAAAAAAAAAAAAAGATTTTACATAGCCGGTCATGACGGCGTCACCGATAACACACTACTAATGAATCACCCATGAATATTTCGCATTTCTGTTTCTCTCGTTTGTTGAATTTAATGTGAACCTTATTTCAAACACCAGTTAGTACACAGTGAACATTAAATATACAAGCATTTTACAATTTGAGACGGTGAAACAATTATTATTATTTCGTTGTTTTTGCAAGCACTTGAAACACAACCAATTGTTGATAATACTTGAATATATACTAGAAAATATATATGTGCACACTATACGGTCTAGTGTCAAAATAATAAAAAAAAACATTCAACGAATGAATTGACGGTGTGAATTTTATCAACAAATTGTTGTTATTTTTGGCTTTTGTGTGTTTTGTATACGAATTCAAAAAGTTTTCAACAAATTTTCGACATACATTGACTAGTGCAATGAATCCTATTTTGAAGCGTCTTGGAGAAGTTCCATCCCTGTTAAAACTTCTTTGTTTGGTATGCATTAAACCTTTGGATTTTTTTTTCTATTTTTTCAAATTCAACCTTTTGATTTGACCTTCGATCTTTTGTTCTGATCTTTAAAGCATTTTACTAAATCAACACGTAGTTTTCTCAATCAATTGAACATTTATCGAAGGAATAATTTCAATTTTTCAATAAAATGTTTGATTCCACAATGATTGTAGTTATATTCAATTGAAAATATTTCTGTTTTATTTTCAGACTTTAGAGATTGTTGGCTTAGTTTGTCTTCTAATCAGTTTCGATGGATCGCTTGGCTCGTTTTTTTTTGCAACAATTACATCAATTGCGTTTATATTGACCGTAATTTTGTTAGTTTTATCCCTATTAACTGATGATGTATATGGAATAAATTTATCATCATTGCAAATGTACTATTCAGCTATAGTGGCTATCACTTTGATTTTGACCTCTGTATTCATTTTTATTTCAATAAATCCATTGATAATGGCAGCAGGTGTAAGTAATTTTCAAAAAATGTTGATGATAAAAGATGATATAGGCATTTTTAATAATTTTTTTTTTGTTTTCATAATTTTTTAGATTGTTGGATTTTCAACGGGAGTGATTTATGGTATCGAAGCATTTTTAAGATACAAAGAACGGTCTTGAATAATCAAAAACACCAAATTTTAGTTAGCAAATTGTATGCCCTACCACAAAATTGTTGCATTTAAATTACAACGAAAATAAAAGTATTTGTCTTAGTCACTATTTTATAATATCGAAATAAAGTCATTTTTTTTTTAATGATGTACACACCAATTAATTGATTTATTTGAAAAATGCTTGTTATCGCTATTGCTATCTTATCGCTTAAGTTTTGTTTGCGTGTACAAAAAAAAAAACATTTTACAATGGCATTATCGTTTGAAAAGTGTATGCATAAGCAAGTTTTCACTACAATATAAAATATAATTCATTTTATTTTGCTAGAAATTTAAGGAATTAATCATCTTTTTAAATATTCGGTTTTTCCGCAAATATATTACTTGCATTTTATCAAATTCAAGGGTAAGTAAAACACAAAAATTACTTGAAAATAATTGTATTCGATCACTTGAAACAATGAATATCTTAGACATTTTGATGAGAGAGAGAGGTGAGTGAGAGAGAGAGAGAGAAGGAGAGAGAGAGAGAGAGAAACATGTAGATATCGTATTGCTTGTCGGCATTCTTGTTTTGAAGTTTGTTTCGGAAAATTTGCATAGACTTTGTTCTGTTGTGTTTCAATTTCGAGATGAATGTTGTGTTTTAGTGTAAAAATGGGAGTGAATTATATGATCAAAAACATTTCAAATCGACTTTTTTCATATTTTTTTTTTTTTTGTGGTTTAAAATGAAGAGAAAGAAAAAACAAAATGGAAAAATTATTTGAAAATCAAATAATTACCAATACATTTGAACACTTGAACACATGTTCAATTTATCATCAACGAAACTATATCTGCTGTCCCGTTATCTGTATTCAAAAATACTGAAACTGATGTTTGTGCGCATTGAGTGTTTTGAAACTTATCTAAAAGTTAGTTAATTTTTGTTATTTACAGTTGTTTCGTTATTTTCAGGCATTTTTTTTTTTTCCATTTTTAACCATTCAGTAATTTTACAAATTGACATCAAAACCATGTTTTATTCGGCTATTTTACGATTACGTACAATTCCTGCATTCATAAAAATACTTTCTGTGGTATGATCATGCACAAAATTACTTGTTTACATTGGGCATTATTATTGTGTATGTTACTCTGTAATTTCGTTTGTTCTAATTTTAGATTCTCGGATTGATTACATTTCTGTGTACGAAACTAAGCGGAAAAACTGGTGCTGTTGAGGAGTTTTGTTTTATAACGAGCACTGTACTCTTTTCACTTACATTACTTTTTTTAATTTTGTTTGTGTTTCGAATTGATGATAAAGTCAGCATAAATTGGGCAAAATGTGAATTGATCTTTGCTACAGTTGCTTCACATATTTATATACTGATTTCATCGCTCATTGTTCGAGATGCCAATGAGACGTTACGCACGGCGGCCGTAAGTATTTTACAAATAATTCTATTGAAAATGAATCTAAAAACTCAAGAGCATTTATTGTAATCTTATGAATTTTAGATCTTTGGATATTTGACTTTAACATCATTCCTATTTGATATATGTATAATGTACTCATTATCATCATCGGGTGTAAGCGGCTGGGGCTATTATTAATTAACCATAATAAATACATAAATTTGATAGATTATAATTTATTAATGCTTTTACTAAGTTACCGTTTTGATGACCTAAAAAAAAAGTTTATTGATTGACCATATAAAAATGGTGTATTTAGTGAAAAACGTTATGAATAAAATACAAATCTCACGTTTCGTGTAAGCATCTTGAATTGTGATTTTCCTTTTGAATGATCATACAGAATGAAAATCAAAACTTGTATTCCACTCTCGTTTATTTTCATTAAAAATATTATCCCAAAATCGTATTCGGTCTTGTTCTGGGTGTGCTGTTTTCATTGAAATTCCGGAAGTAGTTACATCGAAATAGTGTACATTTTTATCGGTTTCAAGTGCTTGAAACTCAAATGATTCTGTGTTTGGCATTGGATTTCTGTTTTTTAATTGAACATTTATATAATTAATCAATTGGTTGTAATCAATCCGTTTTCGGTTGTATTTACTTATACTTTGCGAAATTAGCGTAAAAATTTGTAATATTTTTGATTATTTGGCGTTCAATAGAATATTTTCCAAGCGTTTGATATGATTCATCTGGAAATGTGTTTGGAAATGCAGTAAATCTAAAAATGTAAAACAATTGATCGCTATGAGCTGCATAGTCAGCAGTGAATCCACTTTTTTTGGCTTTTCTAAAGCTAAAATTCCATTCATTTTCAACTGAAAATCTGAAAAAAAAAAAAAAAAAACGTTCGAATTGAAAAGTTGTCACTCAAGTGTTGACAATTGACAATGTTCAACACTGACTTGCTAAAGAATGTTTTTCCTTCTGCTTTTACTGCCTGTATACGAGCACTCATATAAATTCCATAAAGGAAATTAATATCCGACATTAACGAATTCAATTCATTTAATGTATATGCATCCACATGTTTGTCATGGAAATAAAAATCACGAATTTTCTTGGAAATTTTCAAATAAGTCTATAAATTAGAAAGTCAATAAATGTATGGGTTTTTTTTTTTCGGAAAATCTTTCAACTAACTTCCGAATGAAAATCTAATTTTGCCATTTGCAATGGAAAACCAATTTCAAAATTATCATCAAAATGTTTTAAGAGCTCCGGATGCTTTCGTTCGTCAGATAATACAAATTCCTATTTTTAAATGACAACGTAATTATCATTATGAATGCATATGTAAGCCCAGACAGAGACATACATTTGGTGAACTGCTGTACAATGTATCGAAATTACTTTTGTAGTTTGGATCTGTCAGAATATCATATGGTGCAGACGTAATGAAAGCATCAGTTGCATTATAATCTAAAAATAATAAATATGTTTAAAATCCAATTTTTAAAGGAAGAATTTCATTTATTTTGTTTATTGAAAATTCCACCTTCAATGCATACAGTCCAAATACGATCAAATGACTTTCGACCAAATCCAGGTGTATAGTCATTTTGGAATGTCATCTTTGATAAAAGTTTACCATCGATTTCACTCAAAAACTTTATCAATTCTTCTTTGTTCGAAGCAGGATAATGTAAATTAGCAGCTTTAATAAAGAATATTCATTTAAATAAAAAGAAAATGGAATAACGTAATTTTATGCCAAAAAAAAAAAATTATCAATCCGAAGTCGCTTTAGCAAAAAAATTCCACATTAATCAATCATTGGAAAAAAAACAATTAAAAATTATTTTTACCCAAATTGAAAAGTATAGACGAATGATCTTCATGTCTTGGCAAAAATGGATTTAATGCTGAACCGCTCATCATAATGGCTTTGTGGAATAATTTATTGGTTTGCGGTGATATCATATGCAAATTAACGGATGCGGATCCTATTTTATGAAATTTTGTCAATTTTTCGAATGCATAGATAGATAAATGAAAACAAAAGATTGAAAAAAAATGTTTTTATAAATCATTAAATTTCAGTTTGGAAATACCAATTTTTTTGAAATTAAAAACATGCAATGCAAATTATAAATGCTGATAATTTCACCCGAACTGTGTCCAAAAAGGACGATTTTATTTTTATCACCACCGAAATATTCAATATTCTCCTTAACCCATCTTAAGGCGAGCACTTGATCTTTCATTGCCATATTTCCGGAATATTCAGGTAATCCCAGGGATAAAAAACCATGCGGCCCAACTCGATAATTGAATGTCACCTGTAATCAAAGTACGAAATCCAGCAACATGTAGAAAAACGAAGTGATATTTTATATTCATAAAATTATTACAAGAATAACATCGGTTTCCATTAAGAAATCAGGACCATAAAAACGAGAAGTGCCAAATGAAAATTTTCCACCAAAAATATAAAAAATTACGGGCAATTTTTCACTTGAATTTAATGCAACACAATCCAAAGGCACAAACACATTTAAATATAAACAATCTTCTGAGCCGAAATATATTTGCGTATCCAAATCTGGTTGAATACAATCATGGCCAAAATCTATTGCATTCAATGTATAATTCCATGGATTGATTCTTTGCGGTGCCTGCAAATTTGTGATAAAATTGAAGATAAATATGAAAAGTTTATTATTGTTATTACTTTGGATATTTATGAATTTTCAAAATATTCAACACTGATAAATGTCCAGAATAAAACCAAAAAAAATATTTGAAATTTATTGCGTTATTTTTGAAGAAACTGATTTCCACATCAATATTAAGAGATCTTTTCAAATATTTATGTTCAAATTACTTTGAATCTTAGCTGATTTATCGGTGGTTTAGCATATGGTATGCCTCGGAATGAATAATACAATTTTCTATCAAACAATGTTCGATTTTGTTTTCCACGAATTTCCCCACTCATCGTATTGATCGTACAAAATATTTGACTATTTTCTGTGTCATTTTCAGATTTTGCTAACGTAATTGAAAAACAATTTACAGAAAATATTGTACAGACCAACAAAAATTCATGCATACAATTCATATTTTATGAAATAATGAAAATAATTGTACGGGGAAAAAAATTCACGAATCAATCAATAACAAAATAACAAAAAAAAAAAAAAAAAAAAACACCAATGCATCCCTTTCAATAACATAACACGTACTGACTGACCTGTTGCATTTTTTCTAAGATATAGCCAAGCCGAGATTATCATCACGAAAAAAAAAAATTATTGTGAATTCATGTTCATGTGAAAAGAACAGAAGAAAAGTAAACAGACAGTCATGAAAATATATAATATATGTGAGACCATCAATTCAAGAATTATTTGTTTCTTCAAAAATGCATTTTTTTAAGCAGTCACTTGCTCATGTCGTGCTGTTTTAATCAACACATGTTTTTTTTTTATTTCAAATATCCTGTCCTGGGTAATTCCTATTACGTCAAATACTGGTACCATATTATTTAAGCTGATGGTCACTTTTGGGGCCATATTACATGTATTGAATTACAAAATTCTGTATAAAATTGCAGCAATCAAGAACGCAAAAAAAAAAAAGAAAAAAAACCTTTGTAAATTATCTCTGCTAAGAATAAATTGTTTGTTTTGACTTTATCAACATTATTTTTCATACAAATTGTGAAACAAAAATAAATATATATTGAAACTGGAATTTCAAATAAATCACATAAAAAATGGCCAAGATCAATGTAATGGCATTCGTTGTATGTTTTTACATGTGAAGAGCTTTGATTTCAAGATACTGACACCACCTATACGGTTTATCAATGATATACTGACTATAACAATGGAATTGGCAAAAAGATACGATTTGTCGTTTGCATTCCATAACGGTGTATGTGCAATTCAGTGTGATTGAGATTACTTGCAACGTAACGCCGAACCATTTATGCTGTATTACAATGCCATTGCTGTAATACATTAATCGATTTTTGATGTAATTGCTCATGGCATGAAAGTTTACTGTGTGAACTTTCGATGTTTTGTTCGATATTCATTCAAATTCACACCGTACTTGTAGAAATGGAGTAAGAGGCAATGAATTCCTTTACTAATGCGACTTCGTCAAGATTAATACAAATGCCAAAGTTTATTTGTAAAGCTATCAAATATTTATTTTAATTCAAATTTTCATTCAAAATGCTTGATCAATTCGAATAAGACTAGTGTCAATTTTGATTTAAAAAAAAAAAAAAAACCGAAAAAAGACTAAAATTTCGACTAAAATTTTTGTTTCACAAAAACGTGTCTGTACTAAATCTAATAAATAAAAATAATTTGGGTTTTTATCAAATTTCCGAAAATATCATCAATTATCGTGAAAGATAATCTACAAAAAAAAAAAAAGTTGAATAAATAAAAATGAAATCAAATTATGAATATCCATAAAAAAGAAAATACTAATACTTAAAAGGGAATGATACTGGGATGAAAAATCGTTCATTGAAAAATGATATGATATCGAGATTATAAGGATCACGTATAAATGTGGGATAAAGTATACAAATACTGTCATATATCATTGGCAAAAAAGTGCCACGTAATATCTATGCTTAAAAATATATATGCTAAAATACGAATATGTGTACGTTGCTTGTAATGTGATGCTGATTGTTATGGTGATGATGATAATTATGATAATGATAATGATGATGACATTGGTCATTGTTTGGCTCATGGACTTGACGTAAGTATAATTCCATCCAATGTAATTGTTCGCTGTGATTTTGATACAATTCCATTTGGTGCTTTACGTTTATCGCCATGCACATTTTTGATATGTCGACGGAGTGCATTGTCATGTGCTAATTTTTTATGACAAATCGGGCAATGTCTTATCATTTCACCGGTATGAATTTTTTTATGAACGCCAAGACGAAATTTACTAACTGTTGCTACACCACAAATGTCACATTTAAATGCATAATTTGTTTCATGTACACGTAAATGTAAATTTAAACGATATTCCGAATCAAATGTTTCAGAACAATCTGAATATGTGCATGCAATTGCTCTTACAGTTGCATGCTTTTTTTCAACATGATCACGTAGCTCACGTGGCGTCACAAAACGATGACCACACTTTGGGCAAATATGATTTTTTATACCCAAATGATACCGGAAATGAATGCGTAAACTATTTTTCGTTGCTAATTCTTTGCCACACATGTCACAAATAAATTTAATTTCACGTGTATGCGAATTGTGATGTATATTGTACGTTTGCTTATGATTAAAACCTTTTGAGCAAAATTTACAATGAAATTTAAATGTTTGATTGGCTGCAATGAGAAGAAAAAAATCGAAATTTTAATCAATTGTTAGTATGTTGGAATGAATGATAGGGGACAAAAAATCAACCTTTATCTTCATGACTGCGTATATGTTTCTTGTAATCGTTTGCATTTGAAAAAGTCAATCCGCACTGTTCACACAGGCCGCTAAAATTTTCATCTGATTTCTCTTTTTTGTACTTCTTTGTGAGGCTTTTTAAACTTGCTTTGATATCGTCTTTTAATAGTTTATTCACATACATATCAACATCATTGTCATATTTGTTGTTGATTTTATACGATTTTTTACGCGTTATTCGCTTTTCTACATTAGGAATTATTTTTTCTTCAGATTGCTTCGGTGGTGATGGAACTTCTTCTTGTTGCTGTTGTTGTTCTTGTTCGTCTTCTTCTTCTTCTTGTTCATCTTCTTGTTGTTGCTGCTGCTGTTGCTGCTGTTGTTGTTGTTGTTGCTGCTGCTGCTGCTGTTGTTGTTGTTGCTGTTGTTGTTGTTGTTGTAGAACTGCGATTTGTTGTGGCTGGGATAGATTCAGTTTTAATGGTGCTGAAATCAGTTGTGGTGTCGATGTATGTATCTCTGTCAGTATTTGTTTTGGTGTAAATGTTGGCGTGCGTGTTGTTATTAACATTGGCACCGTAATTAGTGTCATTGGAACCGTTGTTGTTGGCATTCGTGTCGGTAGTAATCGTAAAGATGTTGTTGTTGGTGTCGGTATTATCATTGGTGTCATTGTCATTGGTGTTATTGTTGGCACCAATGTAGGTTTCGTTGTCGATTCATCATTTTCAATATCCGGTGGTGGATTTAAATCACGTTTAATCTCATCCAATACACTTGATTCAAGTTTAAGAATATCAGCATCAAATACTGGTAAAAATTTATCAACAATTTGCTCTGAAAATATAATTTCATCCATATCAAATTCAAAATCACTTTGATCATCTTTTAAATCGTTGTTTAACGGTGTTGATGATGATGATGATGATGATGATGGTACCGGCGATGGTGCCGGTTTGTCTTCTATGTGTTTTTGAAATTCCAATAAAATATTGTCTGATTCGATGCATTGTTTACGAAATAGGGAAATTGCTTTGATTTTCTTCACACACGTTGCACATACTCTTTGCGGTTGCGGTTCTACTTTACATAACTAAAAATACAATAGAAATTGTTCATCAATTTTGTTCTTAAAATTATTTTTTTTTTTTTTTCTTTTTTTTTCAGTCAGCATCAATACTTACCTCTCGATTTATTAATTGTTCAATCATTTGTTGTGCTGAGTAGCTATCATTTGGGCTCCATGGCAAAATTGTTTCAATAGATATGTATTCATCGTCTGTTTTACCCAAACACGTTCGACACAATTCACTTATTTTATTACTGTCTTTTTCATATGATGCTAATATCGACAACGAAACCTTTTGACTCGTCATTTCTTACCGAAGCACGCCATTCGTATGCTATTGACTGAATGTGTGTGTTGAGGGAAATCGAATTTTATGTAAATAAATACGGATTTCTTCTCATCATGTAAACATGTTGACAGCTGACAGATGCGGCTTTTTCGTCCACTTTTAATGATGCAAAATGTATATTGATTAAGCATAGCAATAGATGGCGCAAGCGTATTGCTACTTGTAAATGATTCGCTTTTTTTTTTGTTTTATTTTGTTTTGTTTTATTTTAGAATTGTTTTACAATTTCGTAAATTTTCTATTCTTATCGGCCAATATGGTCGAAATTTTTCAATTTTCAATCCGTTTTTAAATAATTATTTGTTTGCATACTTTTTCTGTTAAAAGTAATTGTTTAACTTTTTCTGTTAAAGTGTAGCAGGTAATTTCTATATGATTTCCCTTTAAAATCAATGAATGGTCTTACGTTCCTATAAGACATATTCAAACTGAAAGTGTAAAGTGGAAGTGTCGATATTTTTGAATGAAAATGTTAACATTTTTAGCACGACTTAATATGAATTTAATACTAATTCACTAATAGGTAGAATTATGGTTTCTCCATAAAAATTAATCAAAAATAACAAAAATAAAATTCGTATTACATTTATGTAAGGTAGTTTAAACAAATTATAGAATAAAATACTCGTTTGTCAAAATTCGGTTAAAATATTCAAAATTATCAATTTTACAATAAAATATTTATTTCTCATTCTTTGCCTGGCATCTAATGACGTAAATAAGCTGTACGAGCACAAAACAAGCACTCTTAACCTATTTGTGTGATGCTAGAACATATGTCCCACTAGCGCAGTGGAAGCGCGTTGGACTTCTAATCCAAAGGTCGAGGGTTCGATCCCCTCGTGGGATGACATACAAATTTTTTTTTTTTTTTTTTTTATCCATCTTTCCTTTTTTTTCCTTTAAGGAAATAATTTTTTGTTATTGCCTGAAATTTAATACCAAATTGAAAGAATATTTAAAAATGAATTCATTTTTTACAACAACGTATAACGTTGTATAAATTCATATGGATCTCCTTGTGAAATGATTTTATTCTATATTTTCAAAGAAAAAAAAAATGGTATAATGACACATTGTTGTCAAAAATGAATTTACTATGAAAGTTTCTTTCAAATTACATAGAAAATTCAGCAAATAAATAAAATCAAAGGAAATTAAAGGAATTTTTCGGCATTTTGTCTGCTTTTAACAATCGTGCTATTGTTCAGAATATTTTCAATGAAAAAAAAGTTTTAAATTTACAGCATACATGCACAATTCAGACAAAAAAATCATGAAAATAAATTTTTTTGAAAAAAATGAAAAAAAAGTAAAATAAAAATCAAATAAAAAATAATTGTTTTTCTTTTATGTTTTATTTCACTTGTTGAACAATATTTAAGAATTATTTCATGAAAAAGCATCATCATCGTGTAGTTCAATAATATTACGAATATTTTGATACGTATTCACTTTTCTGTTGGATTTTGTTTAGTTTTGTCGCTCAACTTATCGGAAAAGATTATAAATTTTCATAAGAAACATTCTTTCTTGGTATCTTTGTATGAGAATTTTTTGATAACAAAAGATGAAAAAAAAATAAATATAAATCAAAAACGAGACATCGATTGTAAATTAAAATTTTATTTGTTTACGTATTCAATACTGTTTCGGTCGAATAATCATTCTTGTCTCACATATTCGTTCAAATTTTTATTGAATTTGCTGAAAATGACTGAAAATCTTTGTTTTTATGTGGGACTTGTTTGAGTTTTTAATCAAAACGAAAAAAAAAAGTTAAAAAAAAGAGAAAAAAAAGTTAAACAAAAAGAGAAAAAAAAAAGTTCGTCGAACATGGGGATTGAACTCACGACCTTATGATCAAGAGCCATATGTTCTACCCGACTGAGCTAGCTGGGCATTTATATCAGCTAGTCATATACATAGTTCATCTACCTCAAAATCATGTTAGAGTAAAAAAAAATACACTCAAACCATGCAAACACAGTTGTTTCATAAAGAAATATGTCCTCATTTAATAAAATAGTGTCATCGATTTCAGATGTTTCATTATATTTGTTTATTTATCATCTTGAATTTTGCATCTCGTTTGGACGAGAAAAAAGACTTTCTTAAAAAAAACATTTTTGGTTATAACAAGTGAAACAAAAATGTGTTAGGTGAATGTAAAAAGAATGATGCTAAATTTAGAAAAATGATATTGCGACTGTGACTTATGAATTTTGTTCAATTCTTTTTCATTGCTTTAAACCATTTGTTTAAAATAAAATTAAAATCGTTCATGATTTTATTTCAATTTGTCCGCATAAAATATTTTCTATTTTTTTACTATTTATTTCTTTACTCTTATTTTAAAAAAAATTCCCAAATTATTTGCAAAAAATTCACCAAGGAAACAATTTCTTTTCATTATTTCGTTCATAACTTAATAAATTGTAGACAAAGCCAATGAAATTTCATTTTTTTTTATATTCTTTTTAATGAATAAAATACAAAATTAAAATCCACGTGGTTGACATGCTTTTTTATTTCATGTTGTTTTCACAAATTCAAGCTAAAAATTGACATTGAAATGTTTTAAATGTACGAAACCTGTTATTTCTACATTTCAAACTAAAATAACAAATTTTTAAATGATACGACAAACTGTATTTGTCGGTTTGCTTTGATTTTGTTTTTTTCATTATATGATTATGAAGAAATGGATTGGAATTAATTGTTACAATAAAAATATCAAGTAGTATTATTTTTGGTCATTTTTCTGCATTTAAATATACATATTAAACCCATATTATTTGTTATTTAAAAATATGGTATCAAATGAATATTTGTGTAAATTTTTTTTTTAAATGACATTGATGTAATTTAAGTTTGCCAAAAAGTCGCATCAAAGTTATTGGGCAAGTAAATAAATTTGCAATATCAATTTTCATGAGTAAGCATATCACGACAAATGATTTTGTACATTTTTTCACAATTCAAAACAATTTATGTTTATTTGAAAATTAGTTCCGTTTTGAATTTCAACTAAATGCAATTTGAAATGCAATTGGCATTTTTTGAATTTATATATACCAAATGGTGAAATAAGGCATATCAAAAACAAGAAAACTAAGTATTTCAAATAACTTTCAACAGTCAAATTGAAAATTCGCTTTCATTTTTTTTTGTGACGACAATAGTATCTTTGTCTCGATCAACATACCAACTCATTGTGTTGAGGACTTGTTGGATGGCAGGTGATATGTTGACGGTATGAAAATTTATAGTTTTTGCATGAAAAGTAACCAAATTTTAAAGACAAGAGACTAATTGAAAGGCAGAAAGTGACAATTGTCAAAACTGATTTATTTAATTAAGATGAATGCGGTCGTTACCCATTCACATTACAATTCAATTAAGCGCAATTTTCCTTTGGTAACGGTGATGATACCTCTGAATATTCAACACCGGTACTACTCATTTTATAAATGCCCGGTATATTTTTCAAAATTAATTGTCCATCTATAAATTCAGCACTTATCGATGTACCATATTTATTATAATTAAAATGGAAATTATGTTTTTGAGCTGTATAATAAACAAAATATTCCGTTAATTTTTCATTAATTTCTGGAAATTCCTTAACATAATTAACTTCGCGTATATTAATCACATGACGTGGAAAATGAATTTCGGTTAAATCTATATCAATTACAAAATCGAATATGTATGGAATTTCAGTTTGTAATTCCATAAATAATATTGTTAAATTTGTCATTGAGCATGGTGCCATAACAATATGTTATGCTGCTGCATTCATTGTTGTTGTTATAGTTTTAGTATTTTGTTGAGTTTCAGCGTTATTATATTCATAGGAAAATTCTAAACTTTTTTCCATTGAACCAGCTATAGAAGGCCATTTAAGTCCACCTTTTCCACCGAATTTATGCGTTATAGTGGAACCCGTTTGATGTGCTAATGATATGGCTTGTGAAATTGGAACCGATTCTTTAGTAACAACAGTATTTTTTGAATTTATGAACCGTTGGATTTTTGAAGCGGAAATTCCTGTTGTTCTTGCACTGGATGGACCATTACTTTTCATATCATATATTGATTTTATTTTCCAAATATTTATCGTTCCATCTATTCTCAATGGAAATAATCTCGTCCCACCAAAAACATTATGACTTATATCAACCGTAATACTTTTTATAAAATCTTTCGTAAAATCAATTAGAATATTATTTGGTAATTCGGATAATTCATCAGCTGAACGTTTGACTTTATTTTTCGAATGTTTGATTTTATTTGATTGTATAATGCAAGTGCTGAGTCCACATTCAATTCCCGATAAAGTACATTTACATGGTGTACAATTTGATGCGTAGAATGTCATTTCGGGAGTGTGTGCACAAGTTAAACCTAAATGATAAAATACGTAAAAAAAACGTAATTTATATTAAATGTTGATTTTTTTACAGATTTTTTTTCTTCTTTCTTTGTTCTTATTATCAAATTTGATGAATAATTTTCAACTATATCGTGGTAATATGGTTTTGATTTTGTGGTTTTTTTTCTTTAAAACTCCAATTAGTTTGAAAAAAAAAAGGAATTATCATAATATCCAATTTTTCATTGTAAATTTGATTATGAATGGTCTCAAAATATCTACAAATGGCAAATTGGTCGAATTCATGAAGATTCATGTACATTGAAGAATATTATTATAAGAATTCTCATCTCTTTCTTTACGCATTTTTATAAAATAAATTTTCAAAACAATTAAGCAGCATAATTTAGTCACAGCGCGATGAAATAAATATATTTCAAACTTTTTTTTTATTTTTAATAAACATTTTTTAATTTATACTCGCGCGCATTCATTTTCATTTTAATTTTTTCAATTGATTTTTCTTATTCTTAAATCACCATATACTTCTCAGTCATTCTTTCAATAGAATTCGGATTTGATTTCTTAGAATTACATTGCATAGTTATAATATATTATGGATAGCATCTTCAATAGTTTACTGTTAATATTATTTAAAATAAAACAAAAAAAAAATATCTATAGGAAAATAATTCTGTATAATATATTAACTTACCAATTTCATTAATTTTAAAATCTACCCTTGACATTTTAAAATCTATAATAATTTTATAGAAAAACGTAATTATTTCTCCTTCAATATATTTATATATTATATTTTTTTGAGAAAAATTATAAAATAAATTAAAAGCAAATATTTACAATGTATTTACACAGCAACATAAAAAATATAGGTAAATTATGGAATGACTTCATTCTTTTTTCAATTTGAGTTGATTTTTTTTTTCAATTTTTAATTTCAAGTAGAATTGAGAAATGATCAAATTCGGAGAATTTAATATTTTTTGAATGTTCAAAATAATTGACACGAAAAGAACTGAACATACCTTTTGCATGTATAATTTCTTTTTATACAATTTCAGTCTCAATGAAAAAAAACTACTGAAGAAGAATTTCATTCATAATTAACCCTCTGATGCATACAATTGCTTACATGGCTGTAGTCTATTAGGCTACCCAACGTTAGGCGACTGAGCTGCTCAGAACGTCAAAAAAAAAAGCAAAAAGAAATGTATGGTGAAAAATCAAGTGAGTAAAAGTTCATGTTATATCGTGAATTTGAACAAGTACAAAAAGATTTCAGACATCGATTCATTCGGTGTTAATATTTTTGTATTTTTATATTAGCAAATTTCAATGGAGAATGGGTGCGGCAAAAGCATCGTACTCAATCTATACCAAGAGTCAAAAGTTCATGCCACTCATGGATGAATCGACCGATCCATATGTATATCCTCGACTTTTATGGTCTATGCATTTATATCCCTGTTAATTACATATTTTGTCTTACCTATGAGGAATTCACCAATATATAAACAATATTTCAAGTGAATTTATTCTTATTCCAAACTTTGAAAACCAAATGAAACAAAAAATTCATGTATTAGAGGGTTAAATTCTGTTTGATAGCCTGTTTTCTCTATTGAATATCTTTCAAATAAATGGCATATGGCGTGATTAATATGCACAAAATTTAAACTCTTCAAATGCAAATGTTGTACCCAAAAACATCTGTATTCTCGAATAAAGATCGACAAATATATTTTGTTTATTACAATGAATTTATTTTCGATAGAGATGATTCAACTGAAATGTCAAAGTCCAAATGAACTAGAATTAGAAATAAATTTCAATTTATTTTCAATTAATACACATTTATTTAACCAATCAAATACAATATATTTTTACATTGATCATTTCAAAAGTCTTAAAAAGTCTTAATCCAAACAATTATTATCCAATCTAAAAATATTTCATATCATCAGCGATGAATTCTATTTCTATGTTGTTTCATTTATTGTCAAAATTTTATTCGTCATGTCAAAAAAAAAAAAAAAAAGATCCCAAAGACATAAATAAAACATCAAGTACATTTGTCCATTGGTAATGGTATTGCTCGACCTTCAATATATTCAACACCAGTAAATGTTCTCTTTTCAATACCTGGTATATTTTTCAAAATTAATTGTCCATTTATAAATTCAGCAGTTAGATAATGACCATTTTTTTGATAATCAAAGCAAAAATAATGTTTTTTCACCGAATAATAAGAAAAATAATTTTTTAAACTATCGAAAATTTCCGGAAAATTTATATGCTGATTAATTTCGTATGCATTGTACGTATGATGTGGAAAATGAATTTTTGTTGCATCAATGTCAACTAAAAAATCAATTAAATATGGAATTTCTGTATGTATTTGAATAAAATTGTGTGTAAAATTTGTTTCTGTGCATGGATCAAGGTAAACATTTTGTTCTGCAGCATCTACATTAGACGTCGATATTTCACTATCTAATTTCAATTTGCCATTTGTAAATGCATCATTTACATTTCCATTTCCATATTCTTCAATATTTATTGCTTCAAATGGCAACTTAATTCCAACTTTTGCTGAAATTTTATCCGTTAGATAAATGTCAAATTGATGTGATGATGTTAAATTCATTGAACCAAATGGTGATCGTTTAGTCACATTTATTTTTTTAAAATTTTGTATATTATATGTATTATTATGAATATTCTGAAATCTATATGGACTGTTTTGACCGTTTTGTCTCCAATTATAGATCGCTTTTACTTTCCAATCTATGGTTCCATCCAATCGTATTGGAAATAATCTTATGTTTCCACCAAACACATTGCAACTTATATCTATGCTTATATTTTTTATAAATTCCATTGTAAAATCATTTACAACATTGTTCGTTAGTTCAGGTGGCAATTCTTGGTTCGAACGAATTCCTCCATTTGATTGTACATTACAAGTTCTGAGTGCACACCCATTACATATTTTACATCCAACATAATAGTTTGAAAAATCATAACAATTTGTATCTAAAATTGGAAAAACAAAAAACTAAAATTATTCAATATTCGATTATACACATCAAACGTTGTCAAAAAAAAAAAAAAAAAAAAAAAAAAAAAAAACACGAAAATCTCGAAATATTTGTAAAGTGAAAAACAATGAAAATTCGGAATTCCGAATAAAAATTATTTTTTTTAAAAAAAGAGAAATTAAATATTCTTTAAGGTACTATATCCGCCTGGTACTTGCAAGAATGCTAGAGAAGGGGGGCTCTGAGAAGTGCGTAGTGCGCGCACTTACCGTATTGGTATGCACCGTTATTGTATACAAAAATACATCTCTGTTTTTTTGGAATAAAAAAAAACTTCAGAAATATATTGTGTCGTTGTTGTTTTTCCATGGCTCTGTTCGCATTACATTAGCTGATTAAAATCAATAGTTTAAAGTAGTGAATTGACTTTACGATCATCATTGTCTCCAAGTTTTTATTTAAAAAAAAAAAAAAACAATTCACATTCCTAAAATTCTGAAATATTTCTCTTCAAACCATTTCCAAAGATGTTTGTTTGATTTAAGTCTCGATTCATATGACAACTGTCAAAAGTTTAGAGACTCAAAACTTAAAACATACAAAAAGTGTGAAAGTAAACTTTTACATATTAGCGTTGATAATCTTATTTCTCTTCCTTTCTTAAATATATATATTTGATAATGATAACGTTGGAATAAATAAAATTTTTGCTCTTTAAGATTAAAAAATTGTTCACGTTCAAGCTGATCACATTAATGACGTCAGAAATGCAAAATTTTGATGATTTCAGAAAAAAACTGTGTGGAAATGTTCAGTTTTCATATCATAAAAATCTAATAAACTTACCAGTTGCATGTCCTTCGCCTTTTAAAATCTATCATTAAAAAATAGAAATGGAGATTATTTTGATTTTCAACATTTAAATACGTTCAGTTTTTTTTTCGGCTTGATTTAATTTAAGAAAGAAAAAAAAAACTTACGAAACATTCAAATAGAAGCACACAAAAAATCACCAACGCATAAACTAACTTCATTCTATTTAATTTAAAGCTAGATTTTAAGATAATTTGAAAAATTTTATCGAATTTAAAATATACTATTTTTCATTGCAAAAATGACAATGTGTTTCAAGGATATTTCCAAAATATTGTAAACAAAATTAACAAGATTTTAACAAAACAACATGAAATCACATAGATGTATTGATCATACTTAGATGTATTGATCATACATAGTATGCTCATCAGTTGATGAGCATGCGATTAATGCGTGTGTGGTTCGCATCTATGTAATATAAATATATATTGTATACAAACGTTTGATGCGAACGATGCCATTCACTCATCAGTTATTTTCACAAAATATTCAAAATTCGCCCGAACTGTATAAACAGCGTGCTCATATTTGTTTACACAGACAAATCAGTGTGAATGCGAATAGTACAAAGCGGGAAGAAGAAGAGAAACGAAAAAAGGAGAATAGTATATAATATAGTTGTACAGCATACCGAAGGAGAAATATTAACTTTATTCATATATACTTGTGCGTAGGTATGCACTCTTTCTCCTTTCTTTTATTTGAAATAAAGAAAGGTTCCAATGAATCACACTTTATTATCAGGGCGAGTAAAAAAATGCTCGAAAAAATCCATTATGTGCGCATTAAAATGTTCGAAAAAAACCCAAAATATGCATGGTTATATGCACGAAAAAATCACTGAAATATGCATTTGAACCTGAAAATTATCAGAAATATGCACGAAAAACTACAAAAGTTTGCATAATATATAGAATTCGATGTAAACATTTTATTTTAATTCGTATTGTCCCGATTATACTGAAAAATCATATGCTGTTTGAGGTTTTCAAATAAAAATGATGTACGCTTATCGGTTAATATATTGTTATATTGTGAAAAAGAACGCTCGACGTCAACGGTTGTTAATGGAGAATATTTCATCAACGAAATTTCATGTGGTGAAAGTTTGTTTATGTATTCATTTGAAGAGTCCGTACCATGAAACAAAACATTACGAATCTCAACGATGGTATTAAATCCGTAATTTCGTGCAAGTATTGAATCCAATTTTACTGAAAATTCTTTACGGCGCAAAGAATTCAGTGTTGTTTGTATCGATTCAATAACAGTAATGCTTTCATTTATGGATAATCCTTTGGTTTCCAGTTTCAGAATACCAGAAACAATTGAAGCAAAACTGTTTTTTATATATGCCAAATCAGATTTAATCTGCTGAGAAGCAAACTTTTCTTTTGATAAACGAATGGCTTCTGCATCTTTTTCATCAAATTTTCAGGGACTTTCTTCTTAAATGAGGGGAGTAAAACGTGATACAATCTTCAGTTGCTTTTTCAAGCGGCTGTCGTATTTTATTATATAAATATTTCTTACAGCGTTTCTTTTTCAGTTTCTTGTGCGTCCGGTCCGCTATATGACCGATGGCATGTTTATCATGTTAATAAAATCCATGAGGTGAGGAAATGCTCCAATACTGGCTTCAGCTGCTTTCATTAGCGGCGGTCGTATTCACTATATAATAGGCCGTATCGATTTTTAGAAGACGTGAAAATTTCAAATCGGCGATACCTAAAACCTATTAAGGGTAATTAATAGATGCGAAAAAATAAAAAAAAACATGTGTCTGTGGTGAAAATTAGTTAAGCGCTAGATTGTAAAAGATTTTTTTGAAATGCATGCATTTTACAGTGTAAGTGTATTTGTAAAAATGCAACAGCAGTATATTGTTCGACTCAATACAATGTTCTGTCATGATATTCAATGTGAACATTGGACAGAAACAAAAAAAATATCAATGATAGCAAAACGAGATGGAATGATCAAGACCGTTATACATCAAATCTTATATTCAAAACAAATAAAAACGGTAAAAATGTATGAATTCAAATTCTGCTCATTGAGTCATCAGAACAAGTTGAAATGGCACCTAAATTGCGCTCAGATAAAATTTTCGGTATTTGTAGTGATTTTAAGGTAGATCAACTGCCAACAAATGCCGATGTTTTGAAACAAATTTTATTTTATCGACGACAAAAACCGATTTCATATCCAACATATGAGTTTTTTAAAGATGCAGCTAATGCAATTCACAAAATTTGGAACAATACAAAAATACCAATAATAAATTTCAAATCTACAGTTGATAAGATTAAAAAACTATACGAAAGATATCTTTTAACATGCAAATCATCCGGTAAATCAAATTTTCAATCAATTAAAAAGAAATTTCGTGAACAAATGGAAATAAGTTTATTCGATATTGCTATTTGTCAATGTGTCGTCAATTGTAAATGCTCATACGAATTCAAAATTCCTAAAAACGAAAGTTATTTTTTGCAAGATCAGCGAAACACAAGACAAATGAAATTGATTGTTGACGAATCAATAAATGAAAGAGATACAAATACACAACACCATTCATTGTCATTTGAGCCACCGGTAACCAAACGTAGCAGAAATGTTGAGTTGGTCGAACCACATACAATCAATCAAAAAAAGGATTTGAATGTAACTAATACATCAAGCGTCCATTGAAAAATGTTGCATTGGTATCTCAACGTTTCAATGTGTCACTTCGAGCAACAGCGTCGCTACTAACTCTTATGAAAAAGATAAAGGTGAAAACAGAATTATCGATAAAAATAAAATTGCTCGTGAAGTAACAAAATTCAGTAAACAGACAGTAAATAATCATTTAGATGGTGTTTTAAAATCATTGGAAGCAACTAAATATTTTGGTTTATTTTTTGATGGTAAAATAGACAATACGAAAGTTTCTATTCAAAATGCAACAACAAAAAAAAACCATTACAGAAACACATCTGAGGATCATTATACAATGTTGTTTAACCAAATAGTTTATTTTATACGCACATTACACCAGAAAATGGAGATGCTTTATCAATTGCGAATTGTATTTGGCAACAGTTGAATGAAGATAACATCGATTTTGAGAAATTGATGTTTTTGGGTTGTGATGGCACAAATTTGAATACAGGACATAGTGGTGGTAAATTTTGATTAACCGCATATATTTTGAAAACTTTTTTTAATATCAAAATCTAATTATATCAGGTATCATTCAATATTTGGAATTAAATTTGAATCATGATGTTCAATGGTGCGTTTGTTTACTACATTTTAACGAGCTTCCATTTCGTGCGCTATTCACACAATTAGATGGTGAACAACTGGACCCAAACAGTTTAGTGGATCAATTGGAAAACAACTATTGACATGTGACCAACGATCAGTGCAGAATTTCACACCAATATTTTCAGATGAAATGCCAGTATTGCCGTTGAACGTAGTTAAAGAATTAAGCAGCGATCAACGGTATTTATATCAAATATGCCATGGAATTCAAACTGGTAAAATTGATAAATCGCTAGAAATGAAAATTCCAGGCCCACTTTTCATTCGCGTTTTGTCACAACAGCTGCTCGTCTTTTACGCCATTATGTTTCAGTAAATTACGTTTCACAGAAACTTTCGATTTTGGTTAATTTTTCATGAAAATTTATGCACCAATGTGGTTTAATATTAAATGCGGGATTCTTATGAAATGGGCTCAAAACATATTTTTAATTACATTAAATTAGTCCGAGAAAATATGCCTTCTCAGTATCATGAATTGATTTTCAATACAATCGAAAACAACGGGTACTTTGCTCACGCGAAAATATACTACTGACAATGCTAACAGAGATGATATTGAGATCCGAGAAAGTGCAGTTGATTTCATTATGGAAACACGAGAAACATCATCATATAGAGAAAGTATGCGTAAGTTCCGGAAGCCCAAAATAAACTTCGATGCTCCAACGTACTACAAAATGACTAATTTAATAATTTTGAACCTCCATTACACAAAATTTTCTAATGAAATGTTGAGATCATGCATTAATACAGAAAAAAACATCGTGAGTGAAATAATCAAATCGATTCCAAATCACACCCAAGCTGTTGAACGGCACATTCAATTAGTTAGTTCTGTATCAAGCACAGTTATTGGCCGAGACAAGCGAAATAAAAAAATTTGTTGCACAATTACATCGCGAAATGATCTTCCACGAGTAGAACACGAAAAGACTATGAAAGTTTTATGGAAAAATAAAAAAAATACCAAATTTTCAACAATCCTGCAATATTTTTGTTATTTCTTTACGTTATATTTAATATAACCCTTTTCTAACCTTTAATCTGCTGGCGCTTAACAATTTTCCACTATCGATCATCTAATATTTTTTTTTTCATCTAAAAGTCAATCCTAAAAGGTTTTGACTATCGCCGCAAAAAAAATGAAAAATCGATACGGCCTACTATATAATTATTTTTTTCGTTTCACTTTTTGTTTTCAGGTTTTTCACCCTAAGAGTGTCACTACGACGTTGTCGTTTAGGGAATTGGGAATTCCTTCTTAAATGAGGGAACTAAAATGTGACACAATCTTCAGTAGCTTTAATTAGCTGCTGTCGTATTTAGTATATAAATTTTTCTTTCAGCATTTCTTTTCCAGTTATTAATATTTTCTTTTTCTTTATTTCATTTATAGTATTTTCCTGTTTGCTGTTTCCTGCGAGTTCTCAAATGCAAAGCTGCAGCTAGTATCCTTTTTCGAAAAAAATAAAATAAAACTGTATGTATCCGTAGCTAAATTCGGCGGGGTATCTTTTATTTTTCAATTAGTGAAATTGCAACTCGATTGAATGACCTAATAAAACTTTTAACTAGATAGCATACTAATGATATTCTTTTTTTGCAGGTATTTTTCCTAAACTCATTAGACGCCATTAACATCAAGTAAATTATATTTTTCTTATTTATTTCATGTGAAATTACATTTTAAAATTGAATAATTTTTGTTTTTTCAGAAAATTTTACTTTGAATTGATCACCCATCGACAGCAATTGTCAAAATACAACAACAATAACATAGAATACACTTCTCAGAGGGCGCTAGTTTCTATGCGCAATAGACAATTGCTGTCGATGGATGGAATTGATATTATTATCAAGCCTACACACATAGAAATAAGTGTCAGTGTTTATGTATTAGTGATTCTTATTTGTGAATCTGAAACAGAATTCTTTTCACCACTACAAAAATTCTTTTTCGTGAAAACGAATTTTGGTTATGTTGTGTAAAAAATCAGCACGTAATTTTATATCTGAACTGTCACCCATATATATTTGACACAACATAACCAAAATTCGTTTTCACGAAAAAGAATTTTTGTAGTGGTGAAAAGAATTCTGTTTCAGATTCACAAATAAGAATCACTAATACATAAACACTGACACTTATTTCTATGTGTGTACATCTCGAGTGGGTAGTAAGAAGTAAGTTTTTTTCATACTTTTTTATAAAGGTAAAGTTACATATTTCATCTTATTCTTTTTTTATTTATAGCCAAATAAAACTGAATTATTTCCGGTAAGAGTAAAAAATAATAAATATGGAAAGACCAGCTCGAATTGTTGCTCGAAGAAACGTAATTGATGGTGACGAAAATAGAATACTCGGTCCAATTCGACCAGCTCGAATTTTGGTTCGAAGGAACCCAGTTGAAGTACGAGCACGACAGCCACCGCAAGTTATTCTTCGTCCCCGATCCTTACCTCGTTCAAAAACAGAGACACTTTGACGAAGTGGATGGGCTCAGTACATTATATCGTATACTAAATTGATAGAATGGAAACCAAGATCTCTGTATATATGCACAGTGCACACAGAAAATGGGGCTATGGTTTAACAGTGCAAAGTGTTGAGTTTTGTTGAAACTGAACAAATGTTGAGAAATCCTCAACATGTACATATTTTTCTAATGAATTGGCAATACTGTGACCATCTCTCAACATTTGTTTAGTTTCAACAAAACCCAACACTATACTATGATTCTTATTTGTGAATCTGAAACAGAATTCTTTTCACCACTACAAAAATTCTTTTTCGTGAAAACGAATTTTGCAGGTATTGAAAAAAAAAATACAAAAAATTTTGAAGTTTTTTTTTTTTTTTTCAGGGTGGCCCAGAATAACTGTCCGTTTTATATTTAATTGAGAAATGTATTTTTTTTTACTGAAATCAACTATTTTTTTTATTAAATGTTAAATTAAGGTCCAAAATTTGTTTTTCACTTTTTGGTTTTGAATCTGCCTCCTTTGTTGCGGATTACCAATCGCAAACGTTTTGAAAACGATTTACACGCGGCACGCACCATTTCGATGGGAATATCGTTCTAAATTTTGACAATTTTCTTTTTGAATGCATCCAATGTTGAAGTTTTCGTAATCTTCAGACCATTTAGCTTCGATTCCATGTAACCCCACAGAAAAAAATTCATTGGATTTAAGTCTGGAGACGATGGCGGCCATTCGTCTTTGTTAATGAAATCCGGCACATTTTCACTTAACCACTGTTGCACTGTGTTTGCTCGATGTGACGGTACTCCGTCTTGCTGAAACACCCATGGTTCATTACGAAACACTCTTTCGGCGTGTGGCAACAATTTTGAACGCAATATTTCTTCTTTGTACACAGACGCATTGATTTTTACGTCACTTTCAACGAAAACAAGAGGAAATTTGTGGTCTGCCGAAACGGCGCCCCAAACCATGACTTTTGGTACATTCTGAAATCGTTCAACCACCAAATCATCTTCAGGAAGGTCCTCAATAGTCACTGCGTACACACGATCATTTTGCGCATTAAGACTTGGTTGCAAAAGGAACAATTTCTCATCTGAGAAAACGATATTTGAAGTTGCGTGCCGGCGCATCAGCTCTTTGCATTTTTGGATTCTGTCTTGCTTGTTTTTGATTGTTAATCCGTGTTTCTTGGTTTTTTTGTACGGTGTCACTCCTAAATCTTCTTTTAATACTCGCTGCATGGAAGATCAACTGATATTATGCTCACGAGCCAAGACTCTGGCACTTCTTCTCGGATTTCGACGAATTTTTTCACGTACCTTTTTGACCAGATCTTTTGTTCGTACAGATCTTTTTCTGCCCGTTTTTTTCATTATATTCACTGTTCCACGTTCCTCGTATCGTTTTATAGTACGTTCAATGAATTTCAAGTTGATATTTTCATCGTGAAGCTAGCGAAAAATATCCACTTGTCGCAAACCTTTTCTATACAAATTCAAAACGAGTTGACGTTTCACATCCATTGTTATTGCAAAGTAAATAAGAACTGCGCAATAATGCTTGTCATCACAATGGAATGCCAAGACATGAACAAACATAACGGTAAAAAAAAGGGTGGTCGGAAAGTTAATGAAATGGTATCTACGTAAATGCAAAAAAAAACGACAGTTATTCTGGGCCACCCTGTAGTGTTGTTTTTTGTCAAACCATAACCTCATTTTCATCGTGTGGTTTTTTCTTGATATATGGTATTTTTTAGCATTATCATGAATTTTGAGAGAAGGAAATGTCTCAATATAGGCTTCAACAACTTTATATAGTTGCTGTCGTATTTATTACACTGTACAACAATTTCGGAAATTTTTTAAAATGATGGCATTCTGAAAACGGATTCGGTTTCTGGGTCGAAAATAATGAATTTTGGCGTTTTTAGAATTTTGAAGTTGGCTCGAAATTTTTTTTTTTTTTTTTTTTTCATTTTTTCGATTTGAGTAGTCCAGAAGAAAGACTGCTATGAAAACATCATGTTTAATCCCAAAAATGATAGCAAATCTCTATCCCAAAGTCATTAAAACTGAATAATACGATATTTACTACATTTTCTATAATTTTTAAAAAAATTCAAATTGGGTTTTGTGGACAAAAATTGTGAAAATATGTAATTTTAGTCACTTTTTCTCATAAATTTCGAATTTTTTCTTTTTTTCACTTTTAAATTCACTTATCCTAATCGAACTCCATGAAATATGACAGCATAAATAATTTAACAATTTTTCCAAGTCAAATTTGAAGTCAATGTTCCATTGCAATTGATCAACAAAAGTCTACCAACCATGGAATTGAAGCGCTTCCCTTTGTAACGATTTTCCATTTTCATTATTGTTTGGTGGAACCGTTCGCCCTGCTCGTCTGATTCGGTGGACAGTTGTTTTCCAAAGATATCGAGATAAGGATGGAGCAAGTGTATTTTTAATGACATATTAACGCCCAGATTTTCAAAAGAAGTCATCATATCATCGACTAATACCAATATATTGAAATCAATTGTTGCATGTTTTTTTTATTTATTCAATGTTTAGTTAGATTTATTAATTTCTTGTAACCTTATAGCTAAGGGGATTTAACAACTCGAAAACCGGCAAAAACCATGCACAACTTGTAAGAAATCTACACAAAATGATTGTACTCGCATTTTAATTTTTAACTCCATTTAAATAACATGTACAAACTCGTACGAGTTCGAGTTCAAGTTTGCATGCAAATAAGCGCGAGAGTCAGTTGTCAGTCTATCATTCGCTCAAAATCAAACTAAATATACCAACAACGAACTCGCAAAAACTCGCAAGAAATTGGACGCACTCGTGAGAAATGTTTCCCCCTAGCCTTATAATTTGCGGCACGATTGTTTCCTAGTAACTCTTCGATGACAGCTTTAACCGAATCCCAAGCAATCAATTCATTACCATCCAAGCACCTGTTAAATTTTTCATCCTTCATGAGCAGGGCGAGTAAAAATCCATTATATGCGCATTAAAATGTTCGAAAAAAACCTAAAATATGCATGGTTATATGCACGAAAAAATCACTGAAATATGCATTTGAACCTGAAAATTATCAGAAATATGCACGAAAAACTACAAAAGTTTGCATAATATATAGAATTCGATGTAAACATTTTATTTTAATTCGTATTGTCCCGATTATACTGAAAAATCATATGCTGTTTGAGGTTTTCAAATAAAAATGATGTACGCTTATCGGTTAATATATTTTTATATTGTGAAAAAGAACGCTCGACGTCAGCGGTTGTTAATGGAGAATATTTCATCAACGAAATTTCATGTGGTGAAAGTTTGTTTATGTATTCATTTGAAGAGTCCGTACCATGAAACAAAACATTACGAATCTCAACGATGGTATTAAATCCGTAATTTCGTGCAAGTATTGAATCCAATTTTACTGAAAATTCTTTACGGCGCAAAGAATTCAGTGTTGTTTGTATCGATTCAATAACAGTAATGCTTTCATTTATGGATAATCCTTTGGTTTCCAGTTTCAGAATACCAGAAACAATTGAAGCAAAACTGTTTTTTATATATGCCAAATCAGATTTAATCTGCTGAGAAGCAAACTTTTCTTTTGATAAACGAATGGCTTCTGCATCTTTTTCATCAAATTTTGCAATGACTGATTCAACGACAGAAAAATTTTCACAACAATAAATTACTGCATTTAGCCAAGTTCCCCAGCGTGTTATGCATGGTTCTGGTGGCAAAATGAGATCGGGAAACATTTCCTTAAACAATTTTCGACGATTTGGAGCCTGTCAAATAGTTTTTTTTTTTTTAGATTTGTTTATGATTTTCCATTTTTCACAACTAACCTTTACAAATACTGCTTTAGTATTTGAAATGAGATCGTTAACATTTGTGAATTGTACTCGAACAAATTCCGCCAGCCGATGAAGTCCCAGTGACTGGTTTGACTATAGAAATAATATCGATATGTATTTCTATAGCTATATCTATAGAAAGTATATATAGTCTATATTTGAACGCATGCTTCGATATTCGCATGTCAAGTGTGATGCGTCTATGCGCAAATCGTTTTACTGTGCGTAAATCTTTTGTTGTAAACGATTTTCGCACAGTCGCATCACACTTGATATGCGAATATCGAAGCATGTGTTCAAATATAGACTATATATACTTTCTATAGATATAGCTATAGAAATACATATCGATATTATTTCTATAGTCAAACCAGTCACTGTGAAGTCCATGTGCAAAACAAGTTATGTGCAACATCTTCGGGAACAAAATACGCAAAGATTTAATTGCACGTAGCATATAAGCCGCTGCATCCGTTAGAACAACTAGTACTTTATCGTACTGTATACCTAAGAAAATTACATCATGAAGATTTTATTTTTGCACAAACACTTTAATTGGTATATTGGCTTACTTTTTGGCCACAAAATTAACAATGAATCGTTGAAAAATGCGGCCATATTACTGGCATTGCTAGCATCAACCAAACCCATATGTAACAAATAAATTTTTCCACGTTCTGAGCTGTCATCTGGATCCAATATTCCAAATATAAAATTCACAACTAATCGGTGCTGTGAATCAGTGCTTTCATCTAACGATACCCAAATATGTTTGTTTTCAGCCTTTGCTCGCAATTTTTCGATACAATCATTGTATAAAATTGGCACACACTTTTGACGAAGTGTCGAATCACTAGGCACTGAATTTTTTGTGTAATTTTCCAAAAAACGAACAACACTCGGATGACCCGCTTTTTTCAATGGAATATTCGCTTCCAGAAATGCACGGCAATGTGGAATTGATTGACTGGTTTTGGTTGTTGGTAAACAGTTAAAAGTGGTTAAGATTTTAGAGTGTCTTTTTTACGAAGTTCAGCTGCATGGCGATGTTTCTGAGTTTCAATATGTTGCTTAATACAAAATATTTTTTGTGCTTTCACACTACAATTGCACACAATACAAAATAAAATTGAATTATCAGCACGAAAAACACCAGGATATTCGCGTAATACGCGTTCGAAAAAATCACGATAACTTTCTTTTACTTTCGGCATTTTATTACAGCGTTACACATAAAATAAATTCTGATAGAAAGAATTATTGTATAATGCTTTTCGATGTGAAACGTAAAATGAAATGGTCAAATGTGCAATGCATACACAATAGATAGCTATAGCCGAATACACTTGCTCTGGTTCCTCAATGTGAACTGGAATCAATGCAAATAACAAAATATAAACACAGTTAGCCATGCTAACGCACATTTCGTTCTCTTTTTTCATTTGTTCATTCGCATTCGAGATATATTCACTTGACAGTAAGATGCTTGTCGTTCAATATTATTAAAATTATGTGTAGAACATAAAGCATTCATTGAACATTGATACATTTGTATTTCGTAGAAATTGTTAAGTTCTATAAACAATTTTATCTTATTTTTGTTTATGTATACAAAATATATTTATTTTGTTCTGTTTTGTTTATGGTCGAAATATTGTCATATCGTATTGGTGTTATTAGAGAAATAAAAAGTTACAAAATAATGAAAATAACATAGAAAAATGACATTTTTTACTAAAAAAAGACGAAATATGCACGATACCTCGAAAAAAGCCAAAACATGCAAATATGCATGCTATATGCATTTGCATTTTTTTTACTCGCCCTGTTTATTATGTACCGACAAGTAATTTCATTACAATTGTCCTATTGAATTCAGAATTCAGAAATCAGTACTGACATTATTTTGGATTCCATCACAAAACCATTAAATAATACAACTTTGATGCAAAAACTATACATTTTCATACCAGCCACCCATTTAACAAGTCCTCTATGTGATCAACATTCATGGCTGAAAATTAAATGGTTTCTATTGCTCTAATATCTGCTATAACGATTTTGCTTCATTAGATTTTGTTATGAGCATATTGCAGATAAGTTATCGTGTTAACAAATTTTTGCGCGCAAAAGAAAAGTATTGCACATGAAATGTTCTGTTATAAAAAGCATGGAATATTGATAAGAATGCAAAATTACTGAGAAAAAATCAATAAAAGATTAAAAAATATAATAAAAAATGACAATATTCAATTTATTTTTTCATAATTTTTTAATTTTTCATTATTACATTCAAACTGATCGGGATATAAATGAAGGCCAGGTATAAATGAACTCTCGTCACAAATATTTTTTCTCTCGATAAAATTTACCAGAAAAACATTTCCATATTTCCATTTATTTTGATTTTCATTTATTTCAAAATTCGATGCATCTTAATACATTTTCAAAATGATTCTAACCTATTTTCTACATAAATTTATTGGCTTTTTACGAACACAAGTTCTTTTCGTACGTAATATTTGTAAATTATTTAAAAAAAAAAAAAAAAAATTGTCAAAAATGGTGTGATAAAAAAAAACTGAGCTGATTATGATGTGTTTTGTCTAGTAAAACTATGGTACTTTGTCGACTTAAATTCTAAATTGTGTGTTTTACAACAATGAGATTTCATTTAATGGACGCAATTTATTGTTTTGTTTTTTCTTTGTGTATTTTGTTTTTCCATATCGCTAACAACACTAGTAAATAAAATTATTGAAAATGTATTCAACGAATATAAAATGATTTAAAAAATTAAAAACGATTGCTTTGGCAATCAAAAATTCAAAAAAAAAAAAAAAAATATTAATAGACGATATGAAGGGATAATATTTTTGAAAAAGTATCCAAATGTAGAATATTCATTTTGCCAAAAATTCAACGAATCAAACATGAATAGAGAAGATATATGTGCATAATTTTTCTAATTCGTTAAATATCTATAAAAATGTGCATTTTATATGTTGATCTTGGGTAAATTTGTATCAATATATATATATATATATCTGACTTATGCCAAACCGTTTTGTGTTGAACACAGTAATCGGCATCGAAAATACTTAAAATATTGCAATAATAATTAATTCGCTCCTAATTTGTTTGTAGATAAATCGAACACTAAATGCATAAAATTCTTCATTTTTCTTTAATTCGTTGCACTATGTGCACATATGATGCATGTCTTTTGTTTTTATTTTCTGTGTTTTTGAATAAACTAATTGATACATTAAAAGAAACAAAATTCTCGGTGCGAATGAATCGATGATTGTGCTGATGACAATTGATTCAATCACAATCTTAATAAATCCAATTGACTGGCACCCATTGATGCTCATGACTTAATGCATCAAGTGCTTCGATTACTTTTCTAAATGTTACATCAAAATCTTCGTTTATTATGACCATATCGACGTATTTTTCGTATTTTCGTTGTAGTAATGCACTCTCTTCGACTGTCGCTATTAAATCATCGTCCTAAAAAAATTATTAAAATTTTTAATTAACATTTTAAAAATGAGTCTTTTTTTAAAAAAAATTTACGCTCATACCTCGTATAAAGAAGCCAATGATTCAAGTGTACGTGCCCGCCGCGAGCTGTATCGGATTGAACTTTGTCGATCAAACTGTAAATAAATTCAAAAAGTATGAACAAAATCAATTAAAACACTTTATAGAGAAAAAAATGAACTAAATCAATCCAATCTCATCCCATCCAACAATTCTCATTAAAATCTCTGATTTGATGATTTAAAATCTATTAATCCACACTTACCGCCAAATTACGCTGAGAACCACCAGTGGCCCGACGTTCAGCATATAGAGTTTTTAATTGTTCCATTCCCGGTGCACCGATGAAAATGACATATGGCATAAATTCTGTGCTATTATGTAACAATTTGAGTGCACTTGGTGCACAATCCAAAACACACATTTTACCTACAATTTAAATAAACAAATTTTTTTAAATACATCTTCGATGATAGACTTGAGTTTATTAAATATAAAATGATTTTTTTTTTCTCACCTTGTTTGATAACATTTCGAATGGAATCCAAATGTGTTCCGTAGAGATTTCCATTGTATTCACCATGTTCCAAAAAATGATTTTCATGAATTTCTCGTTCCATATCTTCGCGATCCATGAACCAATAATTTTTGCCATTCTCTTCTAAAACACGTGGAGGACGAGATGTGTCTAATAAATGAGGAAAAAAATAAATTCATGAAAAAAATCACATTAACTCATTATATTTGAGAGATGTTCATGACGCTGTCAATGCCAAATTCTGTAAAAGGAATTTGTTAATGTCAAAAAAATTCACAAATAAAAAACTACTTACGAGGAATAACTGAACCGAATTTCGTTTGATCACTGTTAATCAATCGATTTTTCAATGTTCTCCGGCCAACGCCCTGTACGCCAACCAAAACCAAAGTCTTTCTTTTGAACGGTGGCATACGAGTTACCTCTTCATACAATACCAAATCAGCTTTATCGTATTCGGCATTCTCCTTGGTTCTATACAATTTCTTCTTTTTCTTCTTTGAAATCTATCAAATAAACATAATAAATAACAGTTATTTGGGTGATTTATGTAATAATCGCATCAATGGCAGGAAACCATTGATACGCTTAAAATTGGTTTTTGATCGAATTGACATTAGATTGTAATTGTAACAAAATTAAATTCTCAATTGTAAACGGGTAAATTTACGGGTATTTCATATGTATCACACATACCTTTGTTCCACAGATGCTGATTACATGCACAAAATCGGCTTCTGGTGGCACGAATGCTTTTCGTCTTTCTTCCAATTCTTGCGATGGTATCAAACCAGTCAATTCATCTTGACCAATGTGTTTGGCTTGCCACCAATTCGGATCTTTAACATTAATAATCTGTAAACAAATATAAACATTTTGAATATAATAATTTGATTTGAAAAAAGTTTAATAAATCAATAATTTGGAGAGAAAGTACAAGAAAAAAAGGTTAAAAACTTCGAAAAAAAGGTCAAAAACATCGAAAAAAAAGTCAATCAAAAAATTTGTCTATCGAAACTAAAAATTGTTTTAGTAATTATCTTAGGGAAAAGTTGAGCAAAAATCAACAGTTTCCGATTAATTGAAACTTACTTGCAAAATATCGCCATAATGGAACGGTAAACCAATTTCTTTGCATGGCAATAGAGTATCGTCTTCTGGTTCATAATCGAATAATGCTCGCATATAACACTGAAAGAAGAAATGATCTCATTATTTTCATATTAAATTTCAGTCATTTTCACATTAAGATTGAGATTTTTTTTTTCTTTTAAAAATTAAAATTTAGTGCCGTCTTAAAAAGTACCCGTAGGAATGAAAAAAAAAAGTATGAGTGAATTGTTCGCGATGATTGCAATTACATTGTGTTGTTTATTGTTGTTGTTCATCGTTTGTTACGACGGCGCATCTAATGGTAATAATTTAGATTTATTGAGGTTAAGATTTTTGCCAGATTGCTGCTTTTACCTTTCACATTTTCATGCCATAGAAAACAATGTAATTGCAATAACATATCGCCAAACAAACACAAGAAGTTCACTAAGCCACTGTTCAATTGACAAAGAAAATGTAGAAAAATTGTTGTGCAAAACATAGTGTTTTGTATTTATGTTTGTGTATAATATGAGTTGTGTAGAAAGAGTATAATCACATGAATTATACTTAAAGACTCTCACTAAAGTGTATTTGTGTACGATCGATATTTAACGATGAAAAAAAAAACATAGAACATACCATTCGATTAGTAGATAAACATGATGAATATATATGTGTGTGTATTGGCTTACAATGAATCCGAATTTATCCATCACCATATTCGAAAAGGGTTTTTTCGTGTAAGATAGAAATTTTGTTGGACCAATTTTGACTGTGATGAAAATAACACCAAAGAGCAACCAAAAAAACAAAAAACAAAATGCAAGAAACGAATAAAAAAACCAAAAAAGAAAGCAGTAGCGATAAACAAAAAATGAAGAGAATAACAAAAGTCGGCTAATGCCAAGCGATACAAGCTAATATAATTCATTGCATGCCATTACAACGACATAATAGAAGCGCACATTAACCAAATTATTCGTGGAAAGGAGGAAATTAATCTGAAGAATTAATCCAGAGACTTTTGTAAGTTAACAATGATAAATGAAATGTTAGTTGACTGAAATGCTTGAAAAGCCGACATAATGGTTATGTTAATGGGTTTAATACTATACTAGTCTATCTATACTACAACTAACAAAGCTAGTTTTAAGAGAGTTGCTAGTACAAGAGAAGCCAAATAAAAACAACCAAATAAAAATACACCACAATTGTCAATATGCTTGTAATTGGTAAAGTGCAAAATCAAAAGAAACCATACAAAACAAAAGAAAAATGTCTCAAAAAAAAAAGCGTTAACTTACCGTCAATTTTTTTCCTGTGTCTAAATTACGACCATTCTTTACCTGTCCACCAGACATAATCAGTCTGCCCGATTTCATTTCTTCTTCAACGCTTGGTCCAATTTTCAATGTAATCGATTCTTTTGCCAACATTATTTGATCTTGTAATGTTTCTGGTGATGAAACTTTAACACCGTTCACTTCCAATATAACATCGCCTGGCCGAAGAAGTGCTTGACGATCAATCATACCACCGGCCAATATTCTTGCCACAACCAATTGTTTATGTTCATCAATTTCAACAGTCATGCCAAGTGGTTCATTTAGCTTACGTCGAAGCCCAACCAAACGTATTGTTTCAGCGCCCGGCATTCCGTATTCGGTTGCTTCAATAAATTCCTTTGATAATACTTTACGTGGATCAATTGGTGGTCGCGGTATAAGCGCTTGTGCACCAATTTCGTCGTGAGTTTCGATTAATGCTTTAAAATGACTTTTACTTAATATACGAGATAATTCACGGGCATCAGAATTTCGGGCACGACTCAATCGCTGTGCAATATTACGACACAATGCACGATTGTCTAATTGAATTGGTTTTAATTCAATCTCTTCTTGGAACGTATCTTGAGCCTAAAATGAAAATGCAAAAAAAAAAAATAAATCGAAACAATGAGTCATAATGATAAAATAAGAAAATTGGGAGACAAAACAGGAAGACAGAAATTCAGAATGAATTAAAATTCAACAAAAGCTGGACAACAAAATGTGTATTACACACAAATTGGTGACTAATTCAAATCGTTGCATGTAATGCCACAAGATAAATTGTATGGCGCATCTTGTAATGAATACTACCGATTTAGCATGTACAAAATAACTAACTAAACCTAATTGAATTAAATGATGCATATGTTGCGACAATCTTTCATTTGTGATTCAACCTTTCACAACTCAAAAATGACTACCGTTTGTCATGTTTTCATTTAATTTAATCAATTAATTACATTTTGTGAAGACAAATACGTCTATATTTATGCGTTAAGCATGAAGCTTCAATAATCGCTGCATAGACGACAACATCGACAACGCCTTCATTCACAAGACACTCAGATAATTTGTTTTATGTTAATCATTCATTCATAATGCTAAAAATGCCTTATCACGACTTCGACGCACGTACGCTGATGAATAAATAAGACACAGTGTTGAAATGACCCTATTCTGCAAACAACGAAGCTCGTTACACTTTGTTGTTGTTATATGGATGTTTCAATATTGTATGAAAAGACGCACGCTCCATCCTCCCCCATCCAAAAACCAAAAACCGACGTGCATTTGTTGATTCAATGCAAAGGAAACGAATTCAATGCTCATTTCCTCCGGTTACTCATTGTGTTGCTAAGCTCGGAAATACCATGATACACTAAGCCACAGGCCATGCCATACACTTTAACTTTGACTTTGAACAAATCAAGTTCTTTTCAAAAAGTTAAATCTCTCTCTCAGCTAATCAAATATTCGAAACAAATAACATAATCCAATCAAATTACAAGATCGAAAAAGAACTTTTTCTGCAGTTTAGCAAAAAAAAAAAAAAAAAAAATCAATGAATGTTAAATCGATACGAATGGGAAATAACTCTAGACAATTGTCATGGTTTTGGTTACCATTTACACGGAAATGATACATTTTGTACATTTGCAAAACCATCAAAATCAAACAGTAAATAGTAAACAATAAAACATTGATATCGGTTTGCTGAGTCAGGTGCGCCAATTTTCCACTTGTTAATGTCTGTGGTCGCGTGTATTCGCATGGAACAGCATGTAATAAGACAATTTTTTCTAATGGGCGGAATAAGAATTGTTGTTATTTCTTTTCTCTCTTTTTGAAGAATTCTTCGTTCATCTCATATCTCTTTTTTTTTAATTTTTGGTTTCTTTGCGTTTCTGATAAAACTTTTTCCACCAAGTCTTTCTTTTTATACATTTTTTTTTTTTTTATGTTCGCCAAGAGATACAAAACGACAATAATCATATATTCGACATTCAATCATTTTTCACTTAAACTGCTAATATCTTCAGGCCAGTTCATTTTATGACATTTTCAACTTCAGTTGCGTTCCAAATTTTGAATGGAAATAAATGTCTATCAGTCGATAGAGAAATGTGTTTGGTGTCTATTCATAAACAACAATAAAAGGGAAATGACAACAACAACATCAACAACAACAATAATAAACAAAATCGCATACAATCTTGCGATTTTTAACAAGTTTTCCCTTTTTTGTGTGTTATCTGTCGCAATTTCATTTATGTATTATTGCTTGTGCACTGCAGGAAGAAGAAGAAAAAAAAGCACCGAACGATTTATAACGACATACGAAAGAGAGAGAAATAGCAGTAATTGTTGTAAAATTTCAATGAATGTACTCGTGCACGCTCTCGTGCTGACATGAATTGTAAAAGTGCTCGATGATTTGTGCCGGAATATTGTGAATAAATTTTCTGTTTGACAGGCAACAAAATGTGAAAAAATTATTTAAACGAATGGGAAAAAATTTGTGAAAAAAAAAAAATGGAAAAATTATATATGTTTTATGTA
This sequence comes from Resseliella maxima, assembly GCA_029041755.1. NCBI lineage: Eukaryota > Metazoa > Arthropoda > Insecta > Diptera > Cecidomyiidae > Resseliella > Resseliella maxima. The sequence continues at coordinate 491,356 of JAQOWM010000637.1, read as the reverse complement.
GAGGTAGAGATTGAGATAGATATAGTGAGAGAGAGAGAGAGAGAGAGAGAGAGAGAGAGAGAGAGAGAAAGAGAGAGAAAATGCGAAGAGAGAAATTATTCGAAAGAGTGAAAAGTGAAAGAAACAAAGGGAATGAATGAGAAAAAAAAAAAGTAATTTTACATATTTTGTTTCCCAAGCATGGAAATTTTCTGCTTTTCTGGAGCATAACAACTGATTCGACTCAATCGTATGGAAATGTTGATGTTAACATACTTTGTAAATATAAAATTGCTATGGCAAACATTGGTATGCATACACTCGAACATGTAACGTAAATGACTTTTCAACGGTCAAATAGTTTATGAAAATTGTAAAATCGATATTAAGATTGACAATTTGATGTTGTGAAACCAAAGTGCTGTTACTCAAACCTATAATTATATTTACTTGATCTTTGGCTACTCAATGGCAATCGGTCAAATGATTTGGCAAAAATGTGTTAGTCGCGTGTTTGGGCGTTGTCATGTATTTTATGACTCACATCACAAACAATGAACTCTGAATTGAGCCACAAAAATATCCGCGAATATAAAAATAAATGCGTAGCACGAAATAATCTCGTGCTGAACAAGAGAGAAAGAGAGAAAGAGAGAGAGAGAGAGAGAGAGAGAGAGAGAGAGAGAGAGAAAGAGAGAGGGAGAGAATCATAACCGAAATCACAAAAGACGGTTAAAAAATATCAGCGACGTTGTTAAGATTATAATGTGATTTGAATTCGACGGTTATGATGATGATGAAAAATCATCGCTACGAATAAAACGATAAAGCGCACAGCGTATAACGTTCTTCTTTCGATTTATTCCGTTTATCTTGTTCTTATTGGAAACATTTGGCGCAACTTAGAATACTGGTGTGAACAAAAAATGCGTGATGTTTACGATGGACGAAAAAACAAAAAAAAAAAAAAAAAAAAAAAATAGAAGAAAACAACAAAGTCTAATGCAAAGTAATCTTGACACAAATACAAAACACACAGAGAATGTGACTTGAATGCCATGGCATAGTGGTTTTGTTGATGTTGTTAATGTATTTGTATTCATACAGGTCAATTCGATCGGCGAATTTAAAGCTGGAGCACAGTTAATTCCGCCAAATCACATACGCGCGTTTGTTAACTACACACCGACACAGCGCAAGTTTGGTATTTAATCATCGTCGCTGATCATACATTCCATCCGCTGAACATATACAAAGAGAAAAACATGTAAACGAGTTTTCGAAGAGTCTAAGACAGTGTGTTGTTTATAATGTACATCGATTGTATTTGAAAGTCCAAGAAATCCGAAAATTATAATTATAAAATTGTACTCATGTGAACGGTTCATATAATTGTATATGTGCAAACAGCAATTTCAAGCAACGGTGAAACGGCCAACGAACGTACGGTCCAGTACAGAAACGATATATGACGCGACTACAGAAAAAAAAACAAATCACATAAACACAATGAATGTTTTGTTTTTTTTTTTTCATCTTGTTTTCTGCTTCTCTTTTACACAGGTGACGTCACTTTGTATTCTCAAACACACCAACTTCCATTCAATTCGATGTGATGTGATGATGAAATGCTACAATTTGCATGTATTCATCAAGATGGCGCAATGCACTGAAGCGACCGTATTTACACTCTGATTTACATAAACAATTAACGCAGTTACCTCGACACAACACAACTCAACTCAATAACATATTCTACACATTTTTACTACGTATGACCGTCACAAATCGATATATTCCGTTTTATTATATTTCTTATTGTGTATGGTATCTTTATCCGTCGTGCAATATCGAACAAACAAAAATGCCACCAATACATTCGACAACCAAGTCACAAGAAACACACCTTAATCTTTTTGGTATATTCGACGATAATTGTCTCTTTCTTTTTCGATTTTCATTTGTTATTTGTGGCAATGCATATTTCTGATATAGTTTTTAATGCGATAAATATTTTCTTGACTTGCTTTAATTGTGTTAAATTGAAATCAAACATTCAACTACACTTCAAGGCAATAATGTTGATTTTTTTTTTTTCTCTAATTTGTTCCATCCAATTCCAATGTATTCGAAAATCTAGTTGAATGCACATGAAAACCCAGTTAAATCGTATATCGATTTCAATATACGTGAAAAAATTACAATTTCATATTATGTGATATAAGAATTGTGACTTTCAAAACAGTCGCGAAAAATGCTTGAATTTCAAGTTTTGTTAAAAGGGCGTTTTTTTCAAACATTTTATTTTTCATTTTTGAAACAATTTTTGTTTTCTGGCATTTTAAAACATTCACAAAATTTTGAATTATTTAAAATAAAAATGTGTAAAAAAAACACGCACACAATTTTCTTTACCTAAACAATACTTTGATATTTATATTCGAAAAAAAGACAAACAAATATTCAATTTAACGTTCACAGTAATAAATAAAAATACAAATTTACGCGTATCTATCACGATTGAATCAAATAAACTGAACAAGTGGTCGGAGTTGAACGTCGTTTAAGGTAAAAAACAAAAAAAAAAACCAGAATATGATTCAAATACAGAGAAATTTTAGTTGTGCATACGTGTGCATAGCGTGTAGTCGTATTATATACACTGTACGGTGTACGGTGTATGGTGGACGGTGTTCATGTGAAATTAATGAAATCAAATGAAAACCTACAGACAATTCCAAAACAACTATTGAAATTATGACCGCGATGAGTAGCAGTGGAATAACCACACAACATAAAATACAAACAAAAGTGATGTGTGTTTGTGTGCGTTTTATTTATCGTTGATTCTATTTTCATATACCTTTTCGTTGGCTTTTTGAGTGTACACGGTGAATAGTTTGCCGTACAATGAAACGAAACGCTTCACCTATAAAAGTGTTATTCGTTTGCTTGTATGTTGTCATGACAAAGTCATCGTATTGACTTTTTTTTTCTCATGTACATTTAAAGCTATGCATACATTTAAAACATATAATTTCTCGTTCCTTCACTTGCACTCATTTGTTATATGCTATGTGCTATAGATTATGTTATACAATATTCTGTGCTAATGCGATTTTTACATGTTTTCGATTTCTTTGTTGAATTTTTGATTGCGTTTCTTATAATGATGAAAGTATATTTGTGTGTAAGAGAGATTGTATATGGAAATATGTTCATTGTATGTGTTAAGGTGTGCACGTTTGATTGTGTATAATTCGGTGATTCTGTATGTAGTGGAAGCTATGATCAACATGACACTTTATAGTCGTGATCGGCTTTTTGATAAATACAGACTAATGAGCAGTATCAATGCTGTCGATTTGACGTTAACATTTAGCCGAAAAATTTAATTGAATATAGGTTTTTAAACATTGTCTGCATTGTTAGTTTATTTTTTGCACATTACTCAACAAATTTGATCGAAAATATTCTGAATTGGTTTCGACGGCGGTTCAAGTGTTATTTCTTTCTAAAATCTTTTGTGTGAGTTTTAATAAAAGTTTTCGCATTTATTTATTTTTTTTTTTTTACTAAAGAATTTTTTTTAAAGTAAGAAGTTGCTATTCAGAACATTTAACAAATTTAATCACCACCAATACTTGCATCTAATTTTATCAATCATATTTTTTGAATAATTCATACATTTATTGAACTTAAACTATTGAAGTTAAACTATTTCGTTTGATGAACATTCAGTTTAAGAGTGGCATTTTTCTAAACCTTTGACGATAAAACTAATTTTCAAACGTTATCTTGTACGTACTTATGCACTCATAATTATACCGTTGGGGGTCATTCGGAAGAGAACAAATGGAAACGGTAACAAAATTAATAATGCGAATGGGTTTTCCATAGGAATATTTTAAAACCATGAATTTTATCCAAAAATATTCAATAAATTTTTTTCAATTTCAATTGACTTTTTGAGGAATCCAATTGTTTACGAGTTTTTGAGAAAAAAAAAAGAAATGTTGTTTGAAATTACAAAAATTCGTGGTTTTGAAAGCAAATGAAAAAAAAAAATTGTTTTTCAAAAGAAAAAGAATCTACAATGTTGAAAAAGAAAATTTTCTATCTTTTGGATTGTAATGAAAAAGCATATTTTTATCTCATTTTTATACAATTACTGTGTTTGCAATAATAATCAAAGCAATAATAATTCAAATTCAAGTGTTCAAATTTATGTGTACATTAAAGTGGCATCGTTTTTTTTTGTGTAGCATCGACAATTCTAACTCTAATTTATCGTATCATTATTTTTCCAAAATAAATATTGTTTGTTATTTGCTTGAAAGACAATTTTTAACACAGAAACATGTGCTGTAGCTGTTCGTAGGATTGGAAATGATTTATGCTTAAAAAAAAAATTGTACAACATAGAACTTAATCATAATGACACATTTGAACATAACTTAGGCCTTAAAATCTTAGATAAAAATGTATGAATTTATTTGGTTTTTAAGTTACAGAATAAATTCATCAATTTAGATTGAAGTTTAAGCAAAGCACAAACAAATTTGTCAAAAATTCAATTAGAGTGACAGACAGTCTTTTCAATTATTATATTTTCATTTGTTCGAAATTCAATGTTTTTTGATTTTTAATGTAATATGTTTTTCATTTCTTTTCATTTCCATTTGAAGACTGATCAAAAATTTACACAATATCATATCGGGAAAATCACATCACCATACCATGAACAGTGATCCACCATCTCAGGATTCTCCGCAACATATTTTAAATATGTTGAACGATGATTGCATTCAAACCATTTTCCGTAAAATAAAACATGTAAAAGATTATCTAAATGCGGCCGAAACATGTGTACGATTTCAGGAAAATGCAAAAAATGTGTTTCGTCAAAAGTACAAACGGATTACCATAACAGATTCCTTGGACGAATATTATGATAATTTTGTGACCGTAGATCGAGTGAAAAATTTTCTGTCAATTTTCGGAAAATTAATAACATACCTTCAGTATGATCGGCCATCACAGGATAAAGTAGCTGATGATGAAATTCAAAATTTTATTGCCGATACTTGTGGTGAAACTTTAATCAAATTTAGAATTACATCAAATAATTCGATGGTGAATTTGAATACACGATCACCATTACAAGCGCTGGAATATTTACACATTAGTTCAATGAATGTAATCGAATTTGATTACATCTCAAATTTGAAATGTTTATCAATAACTGGCATCAATGTAACCGAATTTAAATGGATGATAAGACATTTCCCAAAATTGGAAAAACTAAAATTATTTGCAGTACATAAATTGCAATTGGATCAAATGAATACATTTCTTGTATTAAATCCACAATTGACATATTTAAAAATAAATGTTTGTCTTCATTTAACACCGAAAATGTTAAAAAATATTGAAAATCGAGTACCAAATTTAGAAAAATGTGAATTCTCATTTACGGCCAATTTACAACATTCAGAATCCTGTGATTTATACTTTATGAATTTAACTCGATTAAAAAAATTAAAATCATTGTCCATTAAATTTCCACACTTTTTGGTTAATCAATTCATTATTTCAATGGCTGAAAATAATATTGAAATCGAAGAATTGGCTATTAACACCGATACAAGTAGTTTAACCAACGAAATATGTTTACATGAATTAAAAACACTGAAAAAACTTTGTATCAGCCATATGACTGAAGCAATATTAATCAAATGTGCACATGAATTACCACATTTGGAAAGAATTATGGCTTTAAAAACCAAAAATGTTACTGTGAATGGAATAAAAACCATTTTGGAAAAGAGAAAAAAATTATCATTTCTATGGATTGAGACGCGTAACATTACGATTGACGAAAATGAATACAACAGCATTTTGAATTTGGCAAAAGATCGTGTTCGCATCAGAATTGATATTGTTGTTGAGTGCAGAAATGAAATAAGCTTCGCATGGGATCGTGATCGGGTTAGAAAAGATATTTTTCGCTCGGTTGTTTTTGTTCCAGATGATATACTTGAAGCAAATGTTCAATGGATTAAGTTGAATTTTATTGAATATGAAGAAGGACATTCAGATGTTTTCAACTGCAAACATGATGAAATTAAATCCTTTTAAACAACATTTGCACAATTTTTTTTTTTTTTTTTTTTAAACTAATCAAATAGCTGAAAGTCAATTGAGAAAAAACACTTTGAATCAAAAGCGTTAATTAATTTAGTCAAATCAATCAACCATTCATTTTTCTAGGAGTTTAGGGATCTGATGCATTGCATTTTTATGCATTTTCCATTGTATATTCTTTTCATTTCATTTTTAACATAATTGTATAAACATTTTAGACGGAAATGGCAATATTCATTTTACAATTGAACTGCCAAACAGAATTTAATTTTTAATTTTATTGTGAAATACTGTGGAATGGCAGACATTTAGTAAATATTTTAACGACAACTGACTCAAACTGAATGATTTTGTTTTATTTAGATTTTTTCTATATTTCAGATGCATTTTTCCATAGATGCAAATATCCAGAATTATGCATAAAGTCCACTTTATTGATGTTGATCAACAGTTTTTTATGTTCAAGTGTATGCTATGTGCACGCAATGATTGTGATTATTCAACAGATTGTATTTGCTTGGTTAACGTTATATACTTGTTTAAAATATACAAAGTAATATATAAAGAGCAGTCATGTGCGATGAATCATTTAAGTTGATGAGAATAGAGTGATATGCAAACGTAAAAACTTGCCAATATTGTCATAAAAACGCATTCCATTCGAATGTATGTACGTAAACTTGTGTACATGTGGAAATATGGGAATATGAATAAATGAATATATAGTAATTTTTCAAACAATCGCAATTACTTCATTTTGTCTGCTAATTGTATAAAATTTTTCATTTGTGTCATTTAACCTTTTGCATTAATTTTCATTTATTCTCAGTTTCACATTGGAAATGAACGAGAGTAAATAAAAAAAAAAGAGAAAAAAAAACTGAGGTGAAAAAACTGAATGAAAGTAAGTTTTGAAAAACAGGTTCTGAGTCCAGCAAGAACCAATCAAATGTTGAGTTTATTCAACTTTTTATCAAGATTTTGCAAATTGAACGAAAGATAACTTACTTTGAATGTTTGTGTGACGGCTGGATTATCCAAAATTCCCTTTAAAAATACCAAATCCGTTTCATCATATCCATTTGTGTCGATGCATTGAAATGCCTCTGCAAAAAAAAAAAAACAAAAAACGCATGAAATTTACATTAGACAGTTGGCGTTATATTTTAACATTATTTCACAAAATAAAATCAAATGATGAGCTCGTGTCACATTCTAAAAAGAAATTTTACGATTATTTTGAAGCTTTTTATGAATCGTATTTTAACGTTAGACATTTATGTTATGATTATTTTAATGAAATGTATGAAAATATCATAGGAAAAATGAAGGAAATGTTGCCAATTTTATTTATTGTTACTGCCATTTCAGCCAGTGATTATATTTATGTTAAAGAGTCCAATTCAGCGAATTCGCTTTATTATTTGTATTTGTTTGACGAATTGAAACATTTGTTTGAACAGTTTTTGCATTCGATAATAATATTTGCCAAGCAAACAGTCATGAATTGGAAGGCATCACTTCGACCAAACTCATTACCATTAGATTAATTCGAGTAAATAGCCATTAAGAAAATTGCTGTTGAAATATCCACAGTTTATTTTCAACGATAAAATCGCTTGTATTTTTCATTCTTTTCTTTTCTTTTCTTTCCTTTTTTTTTTCTTTCCATTTTCATTTCTTTTCTTATTTGTTATTATTATTGTCCCCCTCCCCCCTAATCTTCTCTTTTTATTCTCTGTTCTCCTCACTTCATTTCACATCTCTTCTATTCTTCTCAATTCACTTTTTTTCTTTTTTTTTTCTTCATTTCAATTCGTTCCGTTAATCCAATGAATTTCCGTTGAAAGAAAAAAAACCAAAAATTCTAAAAATTGAAAACAGCAACGCGTTGAAATTCGAATCGATTACAGTCAATTAAATGTAAAATATACGACTTTTTTTTTCTTCTTTCGTTTGAAAAAGGGCAATTTCGATGAAACGAAAAATTCAGAAACATAATTGAATTTTAGTTCGCGCAAAACGAATGGCTATTGAAAATGGTAATCTTATTATGTGTTTAAGTACGTGAGCAGTGAACAAAATGAGGTCGAAAAGATAAAGAGAGTTTACTCTGAGAATTTTTTGGCGAAAAAAAAAAATATTCTCAACGCAACTTATTTCGTATGTGAATACAAAAGGCATACGCTTATTAAGTCAATATTATGTAGTTGATGTATTATGGAAGTATTCAGTAGAAAGGAACAAAAACCAGAAATTCCTAAATGATGTGCTTATATTTGGTAAATGTGATGGAAAATTGTCCATCGACAAAAAAAAAAAACAGAATCATAGTTTGAGTGACGATTAAGTGATGCGTAAAGTGCAAAGCATTTCTCACAAACAAGTGATGCTTCTCATATAGACAATTGCAAATATAGAAATGTGGAGGGAATTGATTGTAGCACGTGTTGTTGTTTCGCATTGAATAAGGTCGATTGTTATCGAAATATATCAGTGAATTATATGTAAAAATTTGCAATGGAAAGCACAACACAGTCAGTTTGTCTCATAAAAACAAATATCATATCGATAAATATGTGAACCCCATTCTAATATGACAGTTTACCATACGGAAATGAGCATAAGGTCTCTCTCTCTCTCTCCTTCTCTTTCATTTTCATATAATTTACGAAATAATAACCATACTCCGATCATATCATATCACAAAATAGCATTTTTCTATCACGCACTTCCAATACACATTTTGTGGGTGTATCATTGCCTCCTTCGGTAGCATTAAGTGGCTGGCAATTTTGGCAGCCACTTGCCTATTGCGTAATACTAAAGCATAGTGTTTCATATTATTTTTTGTCGATATTTTGTGAGAAAATTCATATGTTTGGTGGAAGAAAGGTCATTATAATTGCTTCGAATGTGGGATCACTTAATACTCTCAATGTTTTTTTTTTTTTTTTTTTAAATCCTTTTTTTTTCTTTTTCACTTTGAAAATACTGATCTGAACATTCAACATGCGAACACAGGAGTGGAAATTTGTTCGGAGAATCACTTTAAACATAAATATAAGCATTAGCATTAATCTTAATGAAAACGACGTTCAATTCTATTTTGAATTTCAGTGACTGGTTAAGAAAATATTATAGATTTATGAGAATTTTGGTTTCGTGTCAAAAATGATTTGCAAACATTTTCAATATGACCACAGAAAGACAAAATACAAAGTGAAAAAATGCTGAAAAATGTTTATTTTTATAAATGATTTGAACAAGTTTTTCGGCGCGACTATCGAATAGACATGGTGTTTCCTTGTGACCAACGACAAACATTGTTTGCGATGAATTGTGGCGTTCGACATTAAATTGTTCTGAATCATTTAGGAAGGAAATTAAAGCTTTTCTTTAATTCACTTTGTTGATATTGTTAAACCACAAAATGTGGTATTTTATTTATTTCGCACATACTGAATAAGCCCATGCAATTTAATTTGTCGCAAGTGATGAAATGTATACAATGCATCTCTCTACAATTGCTCGATTGATGTACAATGTTTAAAAGAGCAGGATAAAAGAGAAATAATTTTATTCAAAATCGAAAAAAAAAACCCTGACAAAATATTGTCAAGCGTATGCATTTCAACGTGGCTAAAAATATCAATTGCTTTTTTGATTGTACACAAGTGTATATAAAATGGGTGTTTATGTGTCCAACGGGAGAATCATTGTCTGGCCATAAATTCCATGGGCAAATGTTTTGGGTTGTCAAATAGATCAAAGTGAATATAATTTGAACAAAATGTGTGGCAATTCATAACATCCAGTTTGATATCCATTTTAGTGTGGAAAACCGACTGAAAAACATTTTTGAATTGTTTGACTTTTTTTTTCTCGAATTACCGTTTTTTTGAAATGTTGACCATAAATTTTCGCAAATTATTATTATTATTTTTTTTTTTTTTTTGACACAAGTAGTCAAAATGTCATAAAAAATAACATGGCCAAACAAAAATATGAAAATAAATCATTGCGAAAAATAGATTTAAAAAGAAGCAATAATTGAAAACACTTTGAAAATAATGATATTGTGTGGTTCAATGAAAGCATTCTCATTTTCAATGAAAACATTTCTCGTCAGACAGATCTGCTTAAAATTGATGGAATTGATACTAAAGGAAGATTTTATTAGCCATACGTAGAAGAAGAAAAAAAACAACAACAACACCGAATGGTTTGATTGCAATCTCGCAATATGGAAAATGTTTTGTGCAATAAATTGAGTGAATCGGAAGAGTTTTATTTTATGATGATGCGTGGTTTCAGCGCCTGTCAGTGTTAATCTATTGCAGTGAATTGAATGAGAAAAACCCATCACAAAGGAATAGCCATAAATCTTGGAACGATAATCAAATAACCACATAATGGATCATTTGTTTACCGACTAAATTACGAAAGAAAAAAAAAATAAATCATTCGAAAAACGAAATCATTTTGGCCGCTGATTTTGCAATAAAAATCATCCATATCAATTTGTTGATGGCGATTGTTTGAATTGATTAATTTTCAATCAATCACACAATATGATGGCAAAATTGATTTGTTGTTTTGAATTAATCCATAAAATAAACATTGTAGCACTTCAATCATCTGTTGAAATGTTCTATGTAACATTTGGTTATAATGAGATGAATTTAAGTTTATTTTATGATTCAAACATGAAAATACATCGAACAATTTCCATTGGGAGAACATTAATAAAGCATAAAAATGCGAAAACTGTTGATAGTCATCGTTGACGAAAGAAACAGAGAATAAACAAATCGCTCGCTCGATCGATGCGCAATTTTATGGACAATTTGGTATAGCAAAAAAAGAAAAAAAAAAAAAATGTGAAAAACATTCACGTTCGCCGAGAACATTTGGTTTGAGAAAATGACGGAGTCAAATGTATGATGGGCAAATGACGAAGTCGAATGTATGATGGGCAAATCTAGCAACATGAAATCAATTAAAATGCCCTCACTCGTTCGCCCATAAAATTTCAATTTTCCGGCAGAACGGTGTTTTGTTTTTTTCACTCTTCGCGCACTTCGACAATGTTAACACATTCCTCATTTAAATGAGCAAAATCTCATAAAATAAAAATGAAAACAAGAAAATGATTCACAAACAAAGTTGAAAATAAAAACCTCGCAATGAACTTACGATTTTCCGCGGCATGCTTTGAACCGATGCAATTATTCATATGATTTAAGCTAGAGAGTAGTTCACGTTTATCTTGTTGCTGTTTTCGATTTAATCGAGCCATCACTTCAATGGATTATTTATCGTTTTAAACTTGAATTTTATTGTCACTATATGATCACTGGCTATTTGGTCCGTGCCTATGTGTCTCCGTTAAATTAAGCACTTTGTTGAAAGCATCACATAAATTTTTCCTCACTGCACTTGATATCCACTACGAAAGAAACAACAACAAAAAAAAAAACTTTTGAAAAAAAACTGCAGAAAATCTGCTCGCAAAATTATTTTCACTGTAAATAAATCGAAAGACGAAAATTTTTTCAAATTTATTCATACACAATACATTTTTCATGCACAAAAATATTTCGTAAACAAAAATTCGCACATTTAACCATGCGTTTCCATCATTTCCGAATGAATTTATCAAGCAAACTGATTTTTTAAATTTTGTGGCATTTTGAATACACTGATTCACACGCATGCCAATTTGACCAGTGACTACATTGTGTAAGTATGATGTATTTCTCGGTTCGGAGCTTCAAAAAAAAAAAAAAAAAAAAAAAAATCGGGCACCACGCCAATATCGTTTGGAAAAGCCCATTGGGGCTAACAAAGTGTTAACGGAAAAACGAAAATAAAATTTGAAAAAAAAAAAGAATGAAAAGTGAAATGCCTATCTAGTAAGGCTGAAACAATTTAAATTGCCCGTGATATTTCGACAAAAGTATGAAAGCCGAAACCAAGAGCTGAGTGGCCGAGAGAATTTTTTACACATATATAAAAATGCTAATAAATAAGTATTCTGATATAATAACAACGACGTTACGACTGATGATGATGATTTCGATGACGACACACACACACACACACACACAAATTTTTCTCTTTTACACACCACGTATTTGTTCGGTATGAGCTATGCGCCCGAGATATATGAGGCGAAACGTATTAGAATCGTTACAAAAATAACACGTTTTGTCTCACAAACACATTCGACAAATAGAACATAAAGAGTATTATTGTGCAGCCCCAACTAAATACATCACGAAACAAAATATCATGCCGTTTTTTGTTTGTTTTTTATTTTTTCATTTCTTTTTCATTTTTCTTGTTTGCACAATCTCTCGACGATATCTGTCGATACCGTTTGGTCTTTTTACTGACTGCATGTTTTTTGACAACGCAATGACAAGCGCCTAACAACGGGTTCACAAAATTACAGATGTGGCAATTAATCCAACATTATAGTGATAAATGATTAGACGTAAACATGAAATGAAATCAGCAATATTTTGAAATGAAATAAAAACAAGGGAGAGAGAGAGAGAGAGAGAGAGAGAGAGAGAGAGAGAGTGAGAGAGAGAGAGAATAATCAAAAGTGCGGGGGCGTTCATTTTCATCGAAGCATAAAATGCTCATCATTTGCTTCGTCGATTCGCATTTAAATCAAACTGATTCATTAATGCAATTTGTCACGTTTATAAATTATCTGTTTCTTTTTCACTCTTTTTTTTCATTTTTTTCATTGCGATGCGAGAACACATTTTTTTTGATTCGCCACTTCTTAATTGCGAAAATCACCGGCACGGTTAGAGTTTACCTGTACATAATTCAAATATTTTCGTTCGCCAACTGAAAATAGCCACAACAATTTGCAAAAATAGACACGTGTAAAGCTAGTGAGAGAAAAAGAGAGAGAGTGAAAGAGGAAGAGAGAGAGAGAGAGAGAGAGAGAGAGAGAGAGAGAGAGTGTGAGAGTGAGAGTCAAAGAGGAAGAGAGAGAGTAAGAGTGAAAGAATATTCCAAATATATTTGTTTTCTTTATAAACAGAGAAATGAGTTTCGTCGAAAAAAATGATATTTGAAATTATTTTGAAAAATGATATGAGAATTTTGTGAATGTTTTGTGAATGTTAATTGTAGATTTATAAACACTTTTTTACGAAATTTCTTTTCGATGATTTTTCCTTGAATTTCAAGAGGTAAACGAAATGGAATTTGAATCATCCGTTTCGTAGATAAATTAATCACAAATGTTTTGCTCGTCAATTCAAACGGACCGTTTTATTCTTACATCCTTTATTTCAAACAGTACGTGTGCAATAGGAAATTATAATAACATAAAAGCATCCAATGATCTTGTATATCATCAGCAGAAGCAGTAACAGTAACAATAACGATTACATTGAAATTTTCACTAAAATTATTTCTCTCCGGTCAAATGAAGGGTTCTAATGTTCTTCATTCAAATTAAATGATCTTTGGTCAAATGAAATTCAATTATAATTAATTATAATAATTATTTATCAATGTTTTGGACGATTATTCATAATTGTTTAATCAAAATGAAGCGATTTGGTTTCGGATGAATTTCATTTAAAAGTGAGAAACATGTTTTCCTTTCGATGTTAGTGGGTCGATATAGAAGATAGATAAAATGTTTACTGCACGATGGAATGTTGCAGTGTGCACAAAGTACAGCACAAGCACAGGCACAGGCACAAATGCACATTTAAACACACAAACGCATCAAAATACCATATACAACATGCAAAAAGCAAAATGAGCACTCACATTGTAAAACGATCACAACGAGCGAGCAAGAGCGAGAAAAAACCGGTTTTCCATTTAAAATTGACGTTGAATATTCAAAAGCAGCTTTTTCCAAATATCAACGAATTTCATTTTTGCTTAGTAATAAACACCACAGCTTTATTCATATGTTTTTTTCTTTCTCCATCTGTTTCATACACAACACATTTTTAACCGCCAATTTTTTTTTTCCATTTTTTCAGAAAATTGTTTATTTTGAATTTAATTTCTCATTTTATAAAAAATGTTGATATCTTATGATCTGAATGAATGTTTGCAGAAAGTTAAAAGTGCGAATTAAATCGTCGTATTTTTGAATAATCGACAACTCTTACTCGATGAGGCAGTATACTCAAAAATGGATGTTGCGTCATCGACAGTGATATTAAGACTGGAAACACAATCCCCGAGAACTCAAAAGTGCGGTGTCTATGGACCGTTGACGTGTCTGTGTACGTGTGTGTGTGTGTGTGTATGTGTGTTTGTGAAAAGAAATGTGCAACAAGAAACTGCCATCCCGCATCAAGCACCAATTATTATTTATATCCGCAGCTATTCGATGCCACTCATACACACGTTTTTACAACAACACCATCAAGCATCGCCACAATACGAAATACAATTATGCTTTGTTATTTTTTTTTTTTTTTGCTCACACACTGCATCACATACATTAGTATCGTTCGTAATTCGTAGGTAAGAAAAAAATAGGCGTGTGTGGACGATGATGTGCTTTTGACATCGACCACATGCGACAAGCATTCAAATGGAAATTCTTTCTTTCTTTATTTTTTTTTTTTGTTTTGGTTTGTTTAAATAAAACTGGTTCATAGGTTTTTGTACGCAATTCTATCAAATTTTAAGCACTCGACCGCATAAACAAAGCCAAATTACTTATAAAACCATATGCATGTATATGTACGATAGTTAATGAATATGTAAACAGATTTCAGTCATTCAGATAGAACACGTTTAGATAGAGAACATTTATTGTCAATTTTTTTTTAACGGCCTATTGTTTCTTTGTTTCAATTTTTTACCATCTTTCTTCATCAACGGATTTTCATTTAATATTTCATCGAATACTTTACTGGCGTTGACTTCTTTCATCTTTTTGAATCGAAACCATAAAAATTCTATCCATGCATTCATTCAATTTTATATGCACGTAACGGAATATAGGACAGAAAAGTCATTCACCGTTTACACATCATCATAAGCACTTACACTTTGAAAATGGGCCGGAACAAATAGTAAACAACAGTTTTTGTTTCTTTCAAGTCTTGGCATTCCTCTTACCATTTATGCATTTTCATATGATTTTTCAACTGGATTAACATGTTAAAATAAACTTTTATTCTCAATTTCATTTGAAATCTTTTTTCTTTTTTCTAATTAATTCATTTTCCCTTCTGAGAACACTTTCTTTACCTGAATTGCTGGCTTTAAAATCTTATTCACGATGCATGTTTGCTTGCTATAATCGATTGCATGTCTCGTTTTAATTTTACTCATTATACTGTTATGCTTAACATTTAATTGAGCTTCAAATACATTTACAGATTTTACTATAAAATTTTGAAATGGAGTTTTATTTTTTAAAAAAATTCACCTTGATGTTGCGTGCAAAATACATTAAGTTGAACATTGTTTCAATTAAAATTCTCTATGAAAAATGAAAAAATGTAAAATTCACTAAGAATCAATGAATTGAAGGAAAATTGGCATTGAATATTAAATGAAAGTAATTTCAATTAACAAATAAACAAATATTTTATCCAATTTTGCACTGAAATGATTTCGAATAGAAGACCAAAAATAGAAAACTGCTTTTGTTGTTCTTTATTATGAGATTTTGAATGCGAAAACAATTTTCAGCATTTTTTATTTAATTTATTTCGATATTTGTTTCTAATATATCGTTTATGGTATCATATTTGAAGTCCGACCAGACAATAAGACATTGTTTGAACAGTTGTTTAACAAACACTTGGAAATTCATTATGTCAACGGACAGAAGGTACTTTTAGAAATGTATCTGTTCTATTCAAACCATTTCAAATTTTTTAATACCATTTTAGAAAGCCGGGTTTTCAAATATATGTATAACTCTGTTCGATAATAATTTCAATAGACCCTATTCACTTGTCAGAAATGATGAATTGTTGGTTTATGTTTACATTCGATGGAAGCAGTGAAAAAAAAAATTGTTGAATCTTTGCAACGTATGATCAAATTAGAAAAGTTGTTAAACGAAATGAGACATTTGATGTTTGGAAATATTTTACGTATTTTTTATTCTTTGTGCTACTCAGAAAGACAGTTATTTAATGATAAAGAAAAAACGCGCCAGAGTGGAAGATAATACGAGATAGAGAAATAGAGATATAGGCATAGAAACAAGTGCCTCGAGTAAAAGAAAAGTTATTGGAACATAGATGTCACTGAGAACACATTTTGGCACACATTCCGGCATCGACTGTGAAATTTTTCGATAGAAACTATCAAACAATTGTTGATGTTTTTTTTTGTCGCGTGAAGGTGACATGAAGAATGAACAATTGCCTTAGGATGAAACCTATATTCTGGTTGAAATTTAAAATAAAGCTAAATAACCTTGAAAAAAAAAACCGTCCAATCATCATTTGAATTTCATTTGAATATATTTAACTGAAGAATAACAAATATTATCGAAAAAAATCTACAAACATATGCATTATGCATGCGCTATACATTTTACTAGAACTTGCTACTTTAATTAGTTACATGGCTTGGTTAATTAAATCACAGTCAATGTAGCTAAAACCTAATAACCTCGTTTATAATTGAATTGAATGGCAAGTATAAAACGAATAAATTTCGTGTAATATATCTTCAGATCCGTTTAAACTTTTAAGTGGAAAAAAGCCGCAAGCGTGCTAATCTGATTATTTAACATTGCGAATTTTACTGAAATTTTTCTACGAACAAATTTTTTTCACCAAAATTCGTTTTTTTGCGCTGAAAAAAATAAAACATTTTTCGACAAATGAAATACACTTAAAAAAAATTATTAAAATTTCAGCTCAAAATTGAGAGTATATTTTTTGCCAAAAAAAATTGTTGAAAACTTTTAACATTCAAGGCAAATCGTTCAAAGATAAAAACTCTAAAACGGAAATAAAACTGAATATTTCTTTGTGAGATTTGTTAAAAAGAAGTGAAAATCGGTTCTTAAGCCTATAGACAGAGATCCATATTTCATAATGATTGTATTATTATTGGCAGCAACGGTAATATTGGCGGGATTAATATGTACACTTTTTATACCGTCAGAGGAAGATGAAATTTTGGATTTGTAAAATTAATGTAAAATTCGTTTGAAGACTTAGTTGATATCGTAAGTTAAATCGAAACGCTGTAAAAAAAAAAAATTAATTAAATTACTTTCGATTTTTATTATTCAGACAAATTAAAGTAATGACACTGATTTTAATCGATAATTTTTCAAACGTCTGGACAATTTTTCGGATATTCTTATAGGTAAAAAGAACTGTTATTTAGTGAGAAGAAAAACGCGCGAAAATTGCAACGGGCTTTTAGTTCAAGAGAAATGAGAAAGAGAGAGAGAGAGAGAGAGAGAGAGAGAGAGAGGCGTGAGATATATGGATAAAAAGATAAAAGTACCAAAACAAGTGTCCCGACTAAAAGAAAAGTCATTTAAACATAGATGTCACAGTGTGTTCGTACACATATACTTCAAAGCATCGAAGCACATGTGTATTCCTTCGATAGTAAACTGTCAAAATATTGTTGATGTTTTCATTTTCATTTTTGTACGACATTCATTACGGTGTAAAATCGTAAAATTTAATTTGTTTATTTCACAATGAAAATTGCACGATATAAAAAAGCACAAAAAACATTATCATTTTATAAAAATAATTTTAGTTTTCGAGAGCCTTATCAAATTTTAATTGATGCAACATTTTGTCAAACTGCATTAATTGTATGTTTACTAAGTTTTTGTTTAAATCAAAATCTAACCTCAATCATCGTTGTTTTATTTTTATTTTAATTTTAGTTTCAAATCAGCATAAAAGATCAATTGCCAAAATACTTTCAAGCGGAAACGAGATTGGTAACGAGTCAATGTATCATTTTGGAGGCCGAAAATCTTGGTGCAAAAGTGCAGGGCGCTACAAATATTGTAAAGCAATTTTTAGTGCATAAATGTGGTCATGAAAAGGCCCCAAAAAGTGGTACCGCTTGCATTAAATCAATGGTAAACCATCTGAATAGATTTTAATTTTGAAAAATTGAATTTTCATAGCACTCTATATTACATTTTCATTGTATTAATATGTTTTCAGATCAAAAATAATCGTTATGTGATCGCAACACAAGATCGAGAGCTTCAGGATTACTTGCGAAAAAAGCCTGGCCAACCAATCATGTACTTGCATAAAAAGACCCCGGTATTGGAGCAACCCTCTGAACTTAGTCGGAAAACTGTCGAATTTAAACTCAATGAATCGTTTAAATTTGGAACGGCCGATGAGAAGAAACTAGGTAAGACATGAATTTGGAATATGCAAAATGGTTTTTTTTTTTTTTTTTTTTTTTCATTTATTTCTATAAAAATCATACTTTCAGTTGCGATAAAAAAGAGTGAAGGTATTCCTGTGGAAGAAGATCCAAAGCCAAAATTGAAAAAGAAAAAGAAGAAACAACCAAATCCATTGTCATGCAAAAAGAAAAAGAAAAAATCAAATGTTGTTGCTGTGTCAAAGACTAGCGATTCTATACAAAATAAAACAATTGAAAAGAGAAAACGAAAACGAGTTAATATTCCATCACATATCAAAGAAATGCTTAAAACAAATCAAATCGTATAAATAAAATCAATTTAATTAAATGTGTAAGCTTATCAAGTCTTTATTTTTCAAATAAGAAATGCAATTATAAATGTAATTTATTTCAATAATTTTTTTTTTTTTTTTTAATTGTCCATAAAATTGGTCAACGAAACAAAATTAACAAAAAAAAAGTAAGTGTTTATAGTTTTTTTTTCCTTCATAATTTCGTAAAATTTGAGTTGAAACAACAAAAAGGGACAGTTATATATTGATGTAAAATTTCTTTCTTTTTTTTAATGAATTTGAGAAAATTATGTCGATTGGATATTCGCCGTTCGTTTGTTGATGTTCGTTTTTGAAAAACGGGACAAAATGTGTATTTGTGAATAATTGAGTGTTTGTGTGTGTGTTTATGGGAGAGTGGGGTGTGTGTGTGTGTGTGTGTGTGTATTGGTCTTCTTGTGTTGTTGAATGGTAATGTTGTGTCATTTTAACGCTTTTTACGATCGTGTCACATCATGGAACTGATGCCAAAACCTTGTACAGCCATAATAAGCATACGAACACCCGTGCTGAGCGCATTATGTGGATTGGCCGATACGTAATTTTGACAATTTAATAGTAGCTCTTTGAGTACCTTTGGTGCATGCTCTTTGGTGATTGTGTCACGCATATTCAAATTAATTATGGCATCCGATAAATATTTTTGCTTTAATTCTGAATGATTTGACATATCGGCCGAAATTTGTTGAATCAATGACAATAAAACAGTTTGTTCGAGCGGGCATGGATTGAATACTTGATTATAATCGGCACGTTCAAGTGCATATTCAACCAAATGTAAATCATTTGCAAGTAATGCTTGATGGAACGCTTTATTAATTTGTCCTTGATGCAATAATAATTTAATTTGTTCTTGAACATCAAAAACGCTTGGAGCTGGAGTTTGGGCCTGTGAACGCACTGCCATTATCACTGAATCTTCTAGACTTGCTGCTTGTGATTCAAAACCTTTTTTAATCTAAAAGAAAAAGTAACACATGAAAATTAGCAAAATTCAATTTAAGCAAAAGCATTAACCGTATGATCAAGAAATAAAATGTTTAAATGCTAAGCAACAACAAAAACGAACCTCCATTTTGATGTTATCTTTCAGGGCCTTCAACAGATTGGTTTGCATTATTTTAATATCTTTGTTTAATTCGCCGGTAACACGTTGTGTAGACATGTTTATATTTGCATCGTTCATATTACGCAATTGCTCCGGTAGTGTACGCATGAGATTTGTCAATTCAGCACGGACTGGTTCATACAATTTCGTGTAACTTGCAAGTTGATTTGTGTCTGTGAAATTGAAGAAAAAAAAAACAAAAAAACAAAAAAATTAAGCAAATTTTTGTACGAGTTTCCATTCAAAATGACAGATCAATATTTACAAGCAATTGTTCCATTATTGAATGTTTCATATAGTTGCTTAAACAATTCATGATTGGCCTTTTCATATGCTGGCAATAGGATGGATCGCATTGATTCAATGTATGTTTGCTGCATTCCAGCTTTAACACCATTTACTACTGCATGTCCAAAAATATCCATCGATTCCTGAAAATATTCGCAATTCATTTAGTAACGATTTCAATGCACAAATAATTCAAATTAACAAATTTTTAGTTAATAAAATTTGAAATGAAAAAAAAAAAATCGTTAAAAAATACATTTGACTTACTTTGCTTTTGCAAATATTTGAGATATTTTCTTTGATGACTTTGTCAGTGATGGTGAGCTTTTGTGCGATTTCGCCTTGAATTTGTACCTTCATTCCATCCAAACGTGCACCAATCACAGGCAGCAAATGTTTCTGAATCTCGGTCACAAATATTTGTGCAAATTGACCACTCAATTGATTGCATATCCGTGGAACCAATTCAGCCCCAATATGCTCACGTATGTCACGAAATTGATGGTCACTGGGAAAAAAGTCGACAAAACAAGAAACAAATTTTATTCGTGTTTAGAAAAAACAAAAAACAAAAAACAAATTTCATTATATTTTTTGAAAATTTACCGTGATCGTGTGAATGCTTCAAGTCGTTTTGTGTGTTCACGTTCATATCGTGACAAATAATCTTCGATCAATTGTTGCAAATGGCCTTCCAATTTTTGCGAATTGAATTCAACATTTTGTAACGTTTTTGAATTGACCACCGTATTGGAATGAGATTTTTTTAAATCGGCCACTTCATTGCGTAGTTCAGATATTTGGCAATTTTGTGTTTGAATAATTTCCAATAATTGATCCAATTTATTATTAATATCATTTATTGAACTGGCCGATGTAGTATTAAATGTTTGCATCACAGTTGGTGCATCTGGCCAATCACTTTTTGTTGTCACATTAATATTATTTGCTTGCTTAGCTGTTGCTTCATCAACCGTATATGTTTCATCATCATCTTGATTGCTATTTTTTTCATCATCATTGCCATCAGCAACATCACCATTATTACCGCTTACATCTGTATCATGTTCATCTTGAATATCAATGGAATTACTATAAAAATCATTAATACTCTCCGAACCTTTTTGTGATAAAATTTCTTGCACTTCACGACTTGGACTCGAACCGCACGATACAAGCATTGCTGTTGGTTGTACAATTTCTTGTCTATTTTCATTGTTACCGCTATTACTATCCTCGGACACTTGTTGCAACAATTGCACTTTATCGCTATCATTTTCAACGCTTTGATTATTATTTACCAATTGTAATAATGGATTTGTTGTTGTATTATCCACAGATTTTTCACCAGCCAACATGCGTAACGTTGAATATACCTCATTGCTAACGCCATCGGGTGTAATTTTACCGGATGAATGAAATGAATCTGGAGTGAGCAAGTTTAAAGTAGATGTTGGTTTATTTATCGATTGTTGTGATGTAGACAACTTCTCACCCTTTGTTAATTCAGTTGTTATTTTACTAATATTTGATAGACTCTCGCTACCACTACTGCTTGAATCAAGTAATGCTCGCATTTGTATGCCGCCCAATGAACTTGATGATGAATCATTTAATCCGGTTTGTTTAATTTGTAGCATTGTTGCTAAATCATTGTTCAATTTTTCGGTACCATCATTTCCACCATCAGATAATCCAGACACTGAACTACCAACATCCGCATT
Organism: Resseliella maxima; assembly: GCA_029041755.1. Taxonomy (NCBI): domain Eukaryota; kingdom Metazoa; phylum Arthropoda; class Insecta; order Diptera; family Cecidomyiidae; genus Resseliella; species Resseliella maxima. The sequence goes on along the minus strand of JAQOWM010000637.1, from coordinate 469,379 downwards.
TACACTCAATGTTGGTTGATACAATACTTGACATTCTTGCACACTTTTTGGTTGTACCAAAAATAAATGAATTACCACACAATATCGATTCATTGTATCTTCATCATAATCGTCTAAATCTTCAAGTAAATACATGTCATTGTAGGCGCATTTAAACTTACGTACGGTTGCATCAACAATGCCAAAACTAAGAATTGGCGATTGAAGTGGAAATTCAGTAATTGATTTGATAAATGCAAGTGGTTTTGAACCATTTGCTGTACTTTGACCATTGTCAGTTTTTGATTCATCTTCGGTTTGCATAATTTGCATTACATACAAATTTCGGCTTCTTGCATCGGTCAGCACAAGATACGATGATGTTGGATCGATTTCTGTTTTAAAATGCATTGGTTTACCATCTGGTGCCTCAAATCGAATCGTTTGCAAACATTCCCATGATGAACAACACCATATTTTATATTCTGTATTGTTATCACTTGATGTTATTGCATATTTCCACAATGATGTACTGAAATTTCAACATGTTTATAATTGATTAGAATCAATTTAAAAAGAAAATTTATGTAGATCAAAAATATACCCAGCTGCCGATTTGGTGTGATCATCCAAGAAGAAAAGACCAGACACTGGTTTCTTATTGTGTGGCGTCCATTGATGTAACAATCGGGGTTCATCTTCATTTATGTGGAAATAAACTTGATAAAAACGAATGTCACCATCTTCCAATGTTATAGCCAATGTTGTGCCATCTGGAGAAAGTGAAGTATCTGTTATCGGTGATAATTCTTCGAACTTTAGTGAACCTTCGGTTATGTCATTTGCAAGATGTGTGCCAATCTATTGAAAATTGAAAGAAAGATTAGTTTAAAAACAAAAATTGAAAATTAATCTTTGCATGGTTTCCGTATCATGCAAAGAAATTTTGCGTATTTTCACTGATCAATCAATACATTTGAACGTTTAATAAACGTTTATAATCACACTGTTGACAATGCTAAAATGCACATGCTTTACAAAGCTATAAATAAGTTGCTTTGTTTCAGGTTGAATAGAAATTGTTATTTGATTCTCAAATAACGGTAAATTCTCTGTATTGACAAGTCCACATGAAATACAGTTCTGTTAGCATAGCCAACAGTAATCTGTTTCTTAATTGATTTTTATCGTTTTTGTTTTTCAAGTCTCTTTCTCACTTTTTTTTTTTCATTTTATTCTTTTAGTTCATGCATTTTAATTACAATTCGTCGAAATGAAATGTTCTCAAATAACCAATACCCATAATTAGAAGAAAAAAAAATGCGATAGTAACTCACGTTATAATTATCAACGACCGTTCCCACATTGTAACATTGAAAACTTGTTCCGCGTGTCCATACTAAAAGTTTGCCAGCATCACTGTCCGTTTCATTTTCATTTTCCGGTACATATGGACACCAATTAACTTTATCATATTTTGGTACATAACCATCAACTGGATCATCAATTTTCAACAGTAATGTACAAATGATATTATTGTTAATTGTTTCAATTTTATGAATATGCAATGCGGTATATTCAATGGAAGCCAACATAATTTGTGATTTCATATGGGCAAATTGTAAATCAAGCACTTCACTTGATTTGCCACGAATTAATGCACGTTGACCGCTAACTGGATTTGTAACACGCACCATACCTTCGATGTTACCATGTTTACCTGCAACTAAAATGCGCAAATAAAAAAAAAAAACGTTAAACAATTTCTTGGGGAGAAATTATGAACAGATGGAAAAAATCTATATGTGAGGGTGTAGTTTATATCAGCATCGTTACCTTTAATTGCGTATGCAACATATTTTCCATCAAGATGTACAGCAATCAATCGTCCAATGTAATTTTTCACTTCCCACTTGTAATCGACAATATTTTTGAGTTTAATTCGTGAGCTACCATGATCATGTGAACCAACACTGCCCATAACAATAACGCTAGCACCATCCGTTTCATATGCACTTTGCTCTCCTCCGTCAAATATCCTACATAAATTCAAACCAAAAAAGAAAAGAAAAAACAATTTTTTTTTTTTGCTCATATTCAATTGAAATTCTATGTAAATGCCATATCATTCATTAGATGAAAAAAAAAAAGATAAAAAAAATATTGATAAAAAAACTTATTTAAAATAATACGTACACTTTTTTGAAGGTTATGTCATTTTTGGATGCAACCATTTTTTCTGTATCCATTATTCGTTTGTAAATATTTTTATAAAAATGGAGCAATCTGTGTACAATTAAATTTGCCGCTGAATCAAAATGCTTCGAATGTACTAGTTCGCTGATTAAAAACAGCAATGGCATAACCCGAATGATGTGCCAATATCAAATGGATTTTGAATCCACTTTACGTTTGCGAATCGTCGACAGACAAATTGTATTCGTCTGTATGTGTGTTATTTTTTTTTTTTTTTTTCTTGTATCTGGATTTCACTACCACTGTCTTTTTATTGCATTTTCATTGCAAAACCGGCGTTCAAGAAGTGTTAAAAAAAAAAAAAAAATTGAACGAAAATCCCTCTTTATTTTCGATAATCGAAATGTTTAATGCAAGATATAAACAAATTGCATTAACCATAGATCATTAAATTGTTTGCACTTTAAAACTTACGTATATAAATATAGAGAAAAAAAAAAACTTTATTCATGTATCGTCTTAAATTTTTTCAAAGAGCCTGTTGTGTGAAACAAGCTTAGCATCACTTTTTTCCGTATTTGACAGTTCGATGATGCGCCTTTCATGACGTATAAATGTTGTCTCAATTTTAACTGTTCAATGTGGTCATCTGTGGTTGATATCTACACTAAATGTCAAAATGTTTGCCGAATTTTTGAACCATTTTGCCTTTTTCTGTAGTTTTCATTGTTGCTATCAAGGGTTTTTAGTTTCTATTCTAAATTTTTTCTATGCTTTAGCAGTTTTAATAGAAAAGAAAATTTCAATTTTCTACAATGAAAAATTTCAATATTTTTTTTAAATTCCATTTTAATTTATTTCAAATATTCAAATCCATGAAGCAGATATATTATGAAGCAGATATTTTATGAATGTTAACTGTTTATTCATTATTATGATATTGAACGTTGTGCGTATTTAGGATGTTTTAGACGAATTTGATATCATGCGAAAATGCACCGCAAAGGCGGAATTCTTCTGATTTTAAGATGCAACTGCAAAAAAAAAATAATGTAAATTATTACAACTTTATTTGAGAGAAAAAAAAAAAAAAAAAAAAGAAATCAACTTAGATGTTTAGACTAGTTTTAAACAAGTCTAACATATGAATATTTTTGAATTTTTGAACCAACCGTAAAAATTGCGGACCACCAATACCAATTGCATGAGAAGTTTGGCCACATACACGCAACGTAAATTCCTTTTCAATTGGATCAGGCAAAGTCTGTTGAAATAAATTGAAAACATTTTTCATTTATTTCGTTGATATAATTTTTTCTATTTTTAATTAAATCGCTTACAATTGGTATATGTTCCAAATCTTGTGATTGTTCACTTTGAGTGCGCTTGAGTTCAGTGAATAAACGTAGAATTTGGCGTGAAAGTGTTCCAAATGGTCCCTCATCTAACTGAACTTCATGGCCACTCAGCAATGATTTTAAAATATTATTTTCCTGTCAAAAAAAAGACAACATTTTCACATGATTATTAATTATCATGTCATGCTTAATCGGAATATTGAATCTTATTCTTAATTCAATTCTCTATTTAAATGTTATTCAATTTTCTCTAAATTTAATTAACATTTACTCACATTTGATTCAAAATGCTCAATATTTGGGTATAGTTTTCGAATAACACTATAACATTTTACAACCATATATTCCATGCTTGTAATTTCAGTCAGCATGTTCTCCCATTTTTGCTTGGAATTTCCTGCATAAATAAGATTTTTAAATGGAATTTCCGGGGAAAAAAACATTAATATAGTTCAAGAAAATATAAAATTTAGATTAGAATTTTAGAATTTTCAGAAAAACGAGAGAAAGTTGAACTAAAAAAGGGAGATAAGGAAGTCTTCTTTGAAAAGGATTAAGAAACTATTGCTGACCTTTCACTGATGTCGTATGTACGATCCAAGCTTCGCGTGACAATCGACAGCACAATGTTAGAAGTTTTTCAATTGCTTGCTCATAATTTGGAATAATTGATGAGAATTTGATGCTTTCCTCCTGAAATATCAGAAATATAAATTCAATTTAGTACACGAAAGGTAAAAATTGAAGAAAAAAGAAAAACGGTTTAAAATTTAATGGTATTTACCTTTACGCGTAGAATAGAAGCATGAAATAATGAAACAACGGTAAGCTGTACGATTTGTCCAATATTTCGTGTTTCAAGGAAATGTAAAACTTTCTCTGCCTCACGTGTATCATCAAATAAACGTCTCTGAAAATGAAATGAAACAATCATAAATACGCTTAAAAAATTGATCAAGACATTTAAAGCGGGAAGATGAAAAATATGTACCTGTCGTCGTGCCGGAACAGGTTTAGCAGTGTTCCAAACAGTTTGCCATGTATTACCGGGTATAAGCATACGTGAGCTCAACCGGCCTTTTCGCGGTTGGTTTGTATCTTCGCTACTGCTCGAATCTGTGTGAAAAACGATATAATTTGTTACCCGGCAAATGCATTTCGAAAATGTGCAACAAAAACAACAACAACAACAGTTTGTACAAGTTGACAATTTACCATCAGTTTTAGCAACATCTTCTTGAATCCAGTCACGTGGACTGTACCATCGTATAAAATCTTCAAGTTTTCCGTTTGGATTAGCTGCCTTAAAACTTTCCATATCCGATAATAGTGATGCACTCATTATTTGCGTTCGAAGCTCTGATGAAGATTAACAAGAAATTTAAAAGTGATTATAGTGCAATATTGCCATAGATTGTTTTTTTTGAAATTGTACTTTGTTTGTATTTTAAGCAATTAACTTACCACTTTCGGGACCCAATTTCAAGAGAATTTCCGCATCATCCTCCAATTGATCTTCGGTTTTCGGTACTGGCTCTTGAGTTATTGGAACATATAAATATTCATCGCTATCGATTAATTTCATATCGTTTAGCTTTGACAAACGACCTTCAGGCTTATTCCATGGTAGATATTCTTTTGTTTGTTCATTCGTTTCATCATCATTGTTTGCATCACAATCAAAGAATTCATCATCTGATTCATCTGAACGTGATTCCATATTTCGTTGATTGCTATTGGCCATTGCGTGTGATAAATTTCCATCACGAATTCGACGTCGATTTATACAAATGTTTAACATTTGCAATTTTTGATGCAACAAACATGTCCGTGGGTCGGGAAAACCTTCGCCAATTCTACACAAAAGAAATAGAGAGAGAAAAAAATGTAAATGCATAAATCGAAAACACAAGTGCATCTCTTACATTTAATATATTTCTTTTTTTCGGATATACGTTCAATGTAGATTTTCTAAAAGAGGAATCGTAGAAAACGATACAGAGTGAGCGAGTGGCAAAGAAAGGGAGAATCAGAGAAAAAAGTGTTGGAAAGAGAGATAAAGAGAGATAAAGAGAGATAAAGAGAGAAAAAGAGAGAGAGAGAGAGAGAGATAAATAGAGAGGAGGAAGAGAGAGAAAGAGAGAGAAAAAGAGAGAGAGAGAGGGAGAGAGAGAGAGAGATAGAGAAAGAGAGAGAGAGGGATAAAAAAAGGAGAAGGAGGGAAGAGAGAACATTGACAGAAAAAGAATATGCAAAGAATGAAAAAAAGTTGCTTCATTTATTACGATCCATGTGGAATTTAAATTTTTTTTTTTTTTTCTCCATTTTTGGCATTTTGTAACAGCAACAAAGAATAAATAGTTAAATAGATCGAGGCGTCATTGGAAATGGTTTTAAAATCGATGTGCGTACGGATGCAATATATCGATTGAATATCTCTCATTTTGGCAAGCAATATTTTTGTTTGGAATTTCTAGATGCAGCATCGCTAGAATATTTGGTAAATTTTATGAATTTGTTTGTAAATTGACTCGCTCCGGAAAAATGCACTTTAGAGAATTATTCAAAGTCAATATTTTGCAGTTGAACGGGCATTCACAATTCAACGCATTCACAAAATTGAGAACATTTACCAATTGCCCTCTTTTACTCTTCCCCCGCATTCTTTCCGGATCGTTCATTTGCTTTCGATGAGATAAATTGCATCATTGTATCGTACATGTGTGTGAGTGTGTGTGAATTTTGTTGTTGATTTTATTCTGCCACTTGTTTTACGATGGAAAACAAATGCTTGCCGAAATACTTAGAGCACATTGCTCGTAATGTGTATGGAATGCAATGCATTGCATAAGCATATGTCACACTAATAGCCCAGCAAAAAAAAAAAAAAAAAAAATTGGAACTCCCAAAAAGGAAAAGCACAAGAAAAACGTAGAAAAAAGCTACTTTCCCAACTGAGCAATTTTTTTTGTGTAAGCTCAAAAGAAGAGTGCAACAAATTGCAATGTTTCTACAGAGAGAGAGAGAGGAAAAAAAATACACATCGAAATGAACAACTTGATAGAGATAAAGTATAAACGGAGAGATGGAGAAATTAAGTCGCTCGAGGGATTGCTCATGCAAAGTTAAACTTTTCGGTATTTTTCACATAATTGTCACATCGAAGAAAAATTCAACAGATCGTTTTTATTTCCATTGCTTCCTAGTTGTTCGAAAGTAAATTTACCATGGTTTTTACCTTTTGGCTGCGCCGGACTACAAACATTGAATTTACTTTATTTTCACCGGAATTTTCTTGATATTTTTTTTTTTTTTTTTAACAACTTTTTTTGTGCCGCTCTTCTTATTTTATTTGCTGAGACAAAGTTTCGATATATCGGGAAAAGAAATATTCGGAAAATGTTCAATATTGTCTTATACAATCAATTCTTATACAATTGTCTTATACAATGATACAAGTCAAGGCACCAACTTCGATTTTGCAACATTGAAATGAACGTACATTGAATTGTTTTGAGCTTAACTTATTGTCGCTTTGTATTTTACTATTTGTCGTAGCGATAATCGTCACACATTTTATTAAAGGAACAATGGCAATGCCTTTGAAAGCAAAGCACTGTATATTTTATTGGTTTGTAATTTTCTTTAGTGAGAAAATAAAGGATAAGAGCGTCATCTAAACTTCCAATTTCTTTATCGATCTATATCGATGTGTACGATGTATGCTTAGTGGCTTTACCATTGGCAATACATTTCAATGCAATTTAAGTGCACTTGTCGTATATATTGAATTAATATATTGAGGCTTATGTGCCCATGTGGAGAAATTCTACGAAAATGAATCGACGAATATTAACACATGACATTCCACTTGTGCTTGTTTGCGACGAATGGTGAAATTCCGGCACCAAATTGCTTTGAATTATTTCTTCAAGCACTATCTTGTGTTGCACATTGAAAATGGTTGGAAGACAAGACAAGGAGAAAAAAAGACAATCTTTCTTACTCTCTCTCTCTCTCTTTCTCTCTCTCTTCCTCTTTCTCTCTCTCTCTCTCTGTGTGTGTGTGTGTTTATCTGAAATGAAGATTCTATATTCTGATACATTGTGCAAATTGCATGAGATAAACAAACGCCTAAATACTCAAGAATTGGCAGGACTTTTGAACGATGTAACCATGTCGTGGTATTTTACTGAAAATGCTCTTTGTTTGTATGAACAACAAAGCGCTTCAAATAGAATGCTTACGATGGAAAAATAAACATTAAACAAAGCACAACTTTTGTATTGCAGTAACAGTAGAAGCAGCAATGAGGCAAAATCCCAATTTGCCATCGCAAATCGACATAAATGGAGACAGAGAAGCATAGAAACATTGTGCGTTCACCTTAAGTTAAAAGTAAAACAGCATTATCAAATATACACACAAAAGTTTTTTTTTTTTTTCTTTCTCCAGTTTGATTGTTGTCTTTGGCAAAGAAATTCTGTTGTTGCAACCAAAGCATTCTGTATATATTTACATATGTTTAAATGTATGGAATGCGAGCGATTAGATGGAATCATTTAAGGTGTTGTGGGTGATACATGACTTCGGGACTCTCCATCTTTCCCTCTTGGCTGCATCTTTTTTTTTTTTAGCCCGTATCTCACCGGCATTCGTTTTGTTTGTAAAGTTTTGTTTTGTTTTGTTTTTTTATTTTCATTTTCATTTTTCATGTTTGCGTTTCCGTACAACAGCTTGTTGTTGCTGCCTGACTGTTTTGTTTATCAGCGTCCTGTGGCTCATATGTAATTTATGGTAACCAACTATCATATCAATTCATTTTGAAAAAAAAGGAGCATTTGTTTTAATGTCATTTTGCCCTTGGTTTCTTCGTATTGCACGTGCCATTTGAATCGGAGCGAGAAAGAATGCAAAGAGAATGGAAAGCAGAAGGAGAATGAGAGCAAAAGCAAGAACGAGAACAAAAGGAAGAACGAGAGCAAAAGGAAGAACGAGAGCAAAAGGAATATATATATCGAAAGAATGAAAGCGATAGAAATTTGCCTGCTTGAGATGAAGTTTATCGTTTACATAATATGTAATTTTACTTGTTTACAGAAATGGTTTCGTTTTTCATTCCGCTTTTTCCATTTGGTACATTACTTTTCTGTACACATACTCGCGGGTATAATGTATAAATGGCAACCATTTGCATTTACCACAATAGGATTTCTTTATAAATTCAACAATCAGCATAAAATAATGCAATGAGTTTATGTGCGCGTGTGTGCTTTTCTGTGATACGAAAACATTTCATGCTCGCACGTTTTCTCAAATGAACGGATGCATTTAAAATTGAATGTCTTTTGGTTTTGAAGAGAAACCATTTTCTTGGGAGTCAAAAAATACCTATGTAAATGAATTTCTTCTGATGATAATTTATCATTGCATGTGTGACAACCGGTCATGACGATATACGGTGAAAAAACCGCATAACCAAAAAGAGAGAGAGAGAGAGAGAGAGAAAAAAAAACCCCAATATTGCCAAAAAGTATTGTCGTTGTATTGCATGGCTTTGGAATATCATATATTCATTTTTCACTTTTGCCATTCCACTTTCTCTCTCTCTCTCTCTCTCTCTCTCTCTCTCTCTCTTTGTTTCTCCCACTCTCAACTGAATACATTCCTCCCGCGTAAATACATTAAATTGTTTTCATTAATAAACCTTTCTGGCATTTTCGCATTGGCATTTGTATGCTAGAGTGAGTGTGTGAGTGTGAGTGTTTTTTTTTTTTTTTTGTGTGGGTGAGAAGTTGGTAGAAAACAGCGAGCGCATTTTCATTCTTCCGGGAATTAAAGCGATTTTCCAACACAAAGGAAATAACTTTGTGCTTTGTAATATATACAAAGAGAGAACGCGCGGAAAAACATGTTTTATCGAAGCAAAAATGAAACTAAAATTTCAAAACATCGACGATGAAACTGAAAGAATGAAAAAAAATATCTGAGAGAACGAAAGAGGAAGAGAGAGAGAGAGAGGAGAGAGAAAGAGAGAAAGAGGGAGAGAGAGAGAGAGAGAGAGAGAGAGAGAGAGAGAGAGAGAGAGAGAGAGAGAGAGATCCAAAGGGAGTAAAAGAGAGAATGTAAAACACCATGCCGAATCAGCTATAAAGCGAGCAAATCCAGCTGACGCATTGAGTTTATATTCTGGCGGAAAATTGAGTGATTATATAATGAAAATGGAGATGGGCGCGCACAAATTATTATTTGTTAGTTTTTTTTTTTATTCTTCTTGTTTTTTTTTTTCTATATTGAAAAATGAGTGGTGCTGTGCTTATACATATAGCAAAGTATGCGTGTATTGATAGATTGTGAACTCATTCATGACACTTTCATTTTTAGCATGCATTTTGCGATTGTGTTAAATTTTATTGGATTTTCCAGCATAAAATTGAAATGAGCTTAGCGAACGAAGAGACGGAACAAAATGAAAATACATTTACACGCGTAGCGAGATAGAGACAGTGATAGAAACTGGGGCAAAAATACCAATGATTGAAATAAAAGATGATCGATGAGATCGAACGAGTGAATATACAAAATCAGATTTTCATTCACTAAATGGATTACACACGTACGAATGGCCGCATTTTCACTTTAAATGTAATTTTCGCAACTACCGTTCGAAATAGTTTTCGCACCAAAGCTATAAAACGACCGGATCTGTAATTAACAATCAACGCCATTAAATATTAAAAGAACGTGCAAATGAAAATGTGACAGAAAGACGAAAGCGAAAATAGGCATTTAACGCCAATGTGTCGAAGACAAAAAAGAGAGAGAGAAGAGAAAAGAAGAGATGGAAACAAGTGACGAAGAAGATGAGATGAAGAAAAAAAAAACTCGCTCTTTTTATTCACACTTGATTTGAGAGGTTTTTGAATTTTTTTTTCTCTTCATCTTCTTCATCATCGTCTTCTTCGTGTGCTTTGCATTGTTTGTAACAAGCCAAGATTCTGAATAGAATTCCTTTTTTTTTTATCTTGTCATCGTGTGCTTGCACACAATTCGTGATTGTTCTTGTGCACATTGACTTGAATGCAATCACTGGGTTGGTAACAAAAGTGAGCGCTTCTTGTTTTTTTTTTTTTTTTTGTCGTTATTCTTATCTTTGTCACAACTAAGTAAGGATATATTTTGTCATTCGACAAAACATAATGTTGATGAGTCGACAAAAAGTGTCTCAAGCTCGTTCGCCAAACGAGCCGTACAGTATTCTAAGTGGGTTAGAACGTGAGAAAGTGAATGACATTCACGGACTATCAAGTGATTTTCATTGTTTTTATTTGTCATTCGTTCAATATGCGTCGCTTTCTTTTGCTTCACAATTTTATGTAGACACAATTTATATATATATATTTTTAGAGCGGTTTCAATCGTTAGCACACTTGCACAAATGTTAAACGCGATATTTTGGTCATTGATGTTGCAAAACAAAAACTTTGTGACCACCACAAAATCGTACAATGTGTGAAATGATATTGAAATTCTATACAATAATCGTTATGTTGTCCATTTATTGTTTAGAGATTTGCGAAGTAGCAAATATTGTTATTTGTTTTTCGTATCATTTTGGTTCTAGTTTAATATTTTGTATTCGCTTGATTTTGGCTGACTCGTACGGTCCAACAGCGGCCGTTGCACAAAACATTCAGAAAAACGTTTTAAAATTGCTTTTGCATTTCTCAATTCATTGCAAAGAGCCAGATGATTCGAATTTCACTGTCATAGTCGAAACATTTGCTTATAATAAAAGGTTTGAAATTACAAGAAAATCGTTTTGTAACAATGTGATGAAAAATCGTTTTTCATTCCCTTCAGTCTGACCTTACTGTTTGATTATTGTGTTGATTTTTTCATTCTTCTACTGTATTCATTGCTACTGTAACTGTGCTGTGCTGTGCTGCGTACTGCTTTTCGATTTTGATAGATATAAACAATTTCCCTTTGGCTTTGAAATGGAATGGCATGCGTTATGTGATTTAATCTCTTTTAGAGCAAAATTCGTTTTTCGTGTTGACTGTTGACAGTAGTTAATTCTTTGCATTGTTACAATTTGATTTGTTTAAAACATTTAACTATACTGGAATCTCTCATTCTATGTCTATGTCAACATGAAAATAGAAACAATAATGAAAATGTGTAACAATGTTTGCTAGCCAAAAGAGTTAAACAGATAAAATATTTTTGAGTAGAAAACAGCTTGAACAACGGCAACAATAGCTATTTGAACGACGAAGAGATTTCAACGACATTGGTTGAGACTGAAACAGTTGAAATGGTTGCAGTTGAATGCATTTGTGTGATAAGCATTTGCCGAGAGTTGTTTGTGTTTTGACCAATGTTCTAGCATATTACACACAAGCGCACATGCACACACACACACACACACACACACAGAAACCATAAAAAAACACATTCGCCTCGCACTCGAACGCAATATTCCAAACGGCAATACGAAGGCTTTGGCCATTTAATGCCAAAAGTCAGACTGGAATATATATCATTAGAGATGGATTGCACGTACTTGTAATCATGTTGCAATATCACGTTTGTTGAATCTCAAACTATATCTCACATTTACTTTGTCTCACATTAGCCACGAATTTCAACCAAACGGTACGAGATGAAGAGAATGAGTACAGTAAATTGGTTCAGTGAAACGTGAAATTAATAAATAAATCGACATCGAAAGATTGATTTCACTTTTTCAACTCAATCATTGGAAAATCGATATTCGATTTGCACATTGTGTTTCGTATTCAAATAATTACTGATATCATTTGCATTTGTGGGCTCTGTGGATAAATTAGACTATGATCAATATGGGTTTTTGAACCAACAAATTGAGGTAGCCATTGCCATCATCATAATGCATATAAGTGTGTTATGGGCTACAGTTTATTAGTGCTCACTGTCTATGCATGAATGTATATGTGTGTGCGTGTGTTTGTGATTTGAGAATTGTTATTGAGTCTAATTATCAAAGTGGCACTATCATTTCCGGTTTGTTTCCGCAAATTCAAAACACATTGAAAATCGCTTCACTAATTAAACATTGGCCAATCGACAACAGCCGAGTAAAGTTTTAGCAACAATATACATTTCGGTGGTTTGATATGTGGCTTTGACATCGTATCATGATTAAATCCCAATTGGATAATACCATACAAATACTTTGCATTCCAATCAAAATGCAGGAAATTACGGCGCACACTCATTCTCATTCTCTTTCATACATTCCCTGTTTCGCTCTTTTTCATTCTTAATCTCGGTCACTTTTCCTCTTCATTTCTATCTCTTTCCCTCCCTCTAGAACTCTCTCTCTTCCTCTTTCTTTTCCTCTCTCTCTCTCTCTCTCTCTCTCTCTCTCTCTCTCCCTCTCCCTCTCCCTCTCTCTCTCTCTCTTCTATTTCTCTCTCCCTCTCTCTCGCTCTGCCATTCTTTCTCTCTTGCTCTCTCGCTCTCTCGCTCGCTCTGTCACTTTTCATCTTCATTTCTTTCCTTGTTCCTTTCTTCATCGATTGAGTGAAGATCCGTCGACATAAGTTTTGACACATGATGAGCAGCCATAACAAAACCATTTTCATAATTCAAAATATTCGCATTAAAATCGTGACAGAACACATTAACAATAGCCACCTTGAGAGTGTAATTTAAATTTTCTGGGATATGGAAATAGTTTCGTGGAATTACATTACCATAACAAAGTCATGTATTTGGTTGAAAGATGCAAATGTAGCCACCACAAAGTGATTTAATTTCTGAGTCTGTTCCCTTCAAAAATAAAACAAGAAGAGAGAGAGAGAGAGAGAGAGAGAGAGAGAGAGAGAGAGAGAGAGAGAGAGATAGAGTGAAGAAAAAAAATATTGCATCGTCTTAAAGCTCAAGTAATATTTCTTTTCCACTTTTCAGCATACAAAACGGAGCATTTGGTTGGATTTGCAACACAAAATATGCATAATACAATCAAGTTTATATGTATCTTGTCGACATAGGTCTTGAGTTGTGCGGTTGATATCCAACAAATGAAAATATTGTTTGGCCAAACCTCAAAAAGGTCTTGTGCATTTGTAATGAATGAATAGCGGTCGCCTGTAACTTGCCCAGATTGGACAAGATGCTGGAAATTGTGATAGAACTATGAAAAAATCATTGGAGTGAGACAAAGATAGAGAGCAAAAGCGAGATAGAGAGAATGAAATGGTTTTTGGAAAACGTTGTAATAATATTATCTAATGTAATAACCTGTTTGTTATTCCTTTTAATTTACTTGCCACGTCGATGTGTTTGTTTGTTTTTTTTTTTCTCTTTTTTTCGCGCAACTCTTCGTTCATTTTCAACAACACTGGCTTTAAAATAATTGCAATTGTCTATTTTGGTGCGCTGTTGCGTCTTTGCAAATGATGGATGCAAATGTGGCTCTTGCACTGTATACTCTTGCAACAATCGCCATGACGCGATTGAAGCGATATGCATACAGCGTACAATTATTTATGCTGTTTGTGTATAACAGTTGCGCACATTTAATATGTTTGCATACAAGATGAAAACAACCCGAAAATGAATAAGAGAGAGAGAGAGTGAGAGAGAGAGAGGGAAAAAAAACAACATACAATTCAAACAAAATGCGTTTTGCTATCCATATGTATTTTTTGTTTCTTCATTCAATTCGCGCTTTATCCATACTGAGAAATTTTGACGCATATTATTCTTTTTTTTTTTTTTCTTCTCATAACAATGCACGAGATACAAGCAATGAACAACGAACAAAAAAGTGTTGCATTGCTTTAAAAATTATAACAATTACAATGCATAAAATTGTAGAATTGCATAGAATGAAATAAAATGTTAAAATAACTGCCGCACAATTTCGAGCGAACCGAACAAAATCAAAATCCAAAGAATAAAATGATAATATGCAAAATATGTAGATTTTGGTGAGCAACATTTTCAGACACGTAGTACATCGATGAAAGAGAATGAAATGAACAACAAAGCAACGGGTGATGGCAATTGCGACCGCCAAACGAAAGTCTTCTGCATCAAATACACAGACACAAATACATCAAATATAAACTGATGATCATGGCAAAACAACCATGATAATTGGCCATTAGTTGGATCGTACCAAGTTTTTTTTTTCTTTTTCTTCATGCAACTATCAGTTACTTCAATTCAATTGAATCACGTAAATTCTTTTGTGTTTGTGTTTATGTGTATGTCTATGAAAAATAACGTTTCGATAAATTCATTCGTGGCGCACATTCGTAAATTATTATGAATTTTCTTTCAGAGAAAGAGAGAGATAGGGGAGAGAGAGAGAGAGCAGGCAGAGAGAAAGAGAGAAAGAGAGAGAAAGAAAGAAAGAAAGAAAGAGAGACAGAGCGCCATTTTCAATGCCACTTATTTGGATATTTGCAAAAGTCGACACAAACCGAGCCCGTAATATAAATGTATACGTTGATGCCATGCATTAATTATGCCAACTATTCTAACATAAAGAACGAAGAACATAACAGAAAGATTTAATAGACGATTGTAAGTGAACGAATTGAAATGAGGCGAAGCTCTTTATTATTAAAATAGAACCATAAAACAAATTCAAGAATTATTTGCTATTCGTTTTTTGCATATTGTTTGGTAATTTTATGTAAGATGTCATTTCGGAGCGATTTTATTTTATTTTCCAGCTTTTCTGTCTGGTGAGTTTGTCTCCCTCTCTCTCTCTCTCTCTCTCTCTCGCTCTCTCTCTCTCCGCTCTCTCGCTCTCTCGCTCTCTCGCTCTCTCTCTCTCGCTCTCTCGCTCTCTCGCTCTCTCGCTCTCTCGCTCTCTCGCTCTCTCTCTCTCCCTCCTCTCTCTCTCTCTCTCTCTCTCTCTCTCTCTCTCTCTCTCTCAGTCTCTCTTTATCTATCTATCTATATCTCTTTTCTTTCTTTTTCTTCTTTCTCTCTTTCATTGTGCTCTCTGTAGAGGATCTTTTCTCTCTCAGCCCATTTATATGCCTTTCTCTATCTCTCTTACCATTAAGCACATGCTTACATCGAGGCAATTTTATTATTTTCGGGTTTTATACCATTTTATGTTGGTCTGATCACTGGCAAAAACTGCACACATAAAATGGTCTATTAACATTCGGTACTGGCCTCAGTTATATTCCCATGTCACATTTTGAATGAAAAGAATTTTGTTGAGCGTTTGCAACAAATACACACACATTGAACATGAATCTTCAATTCATGTTTGAATGCACTGACGATGATTGTTTCCTGCTTCGAGTTTTTTCTTTTTTTTTTTTTCGGTTTTTTTGCTTTTTCTTATTCAGTCTTTTTTTTTTTGTTTGGCTCTCTTTAAGTGCTGTGGAGCAAAAGAGCCGGATTTTGATTCGTTTGAGAACAATTCTGCCAGAAAAAAAAAAAAAGAAAATCATTCATGAAATATGAATCCATTGAAGAACATTTTCAACTTTTAAAACATGAAAATGGCAATTCTACTAGGCCAAAATGAAGATGATAGTGCCTTATTTTCAACTATGCATTTCACAATGTTGAAATTATCATTTGAGTTTGTTTGGTAAATGAAAAATTGGTAAACGAAATGAGCTGACTCAAAAACATCGCCAAAGATGTAACAGTAATCGTATTCTCAAGTAGTTTTTTGAAGCAAAAAACTGTGATTTTCTTTTTTCACTTGCTCATCAAATTAACTAAAAATGTGCAAGTTTTAATTGAAAATTTTCCAAAGTTTTTGTCAGCAACTTCCTAACGCTAAATTGGAAACCTATGCTACATCTTTTGCAATGTCAATCTTTTTTTCTCTTCATATATCTTTATCTCTTATTCAATTCTTGTGGAATTTTTGACTTTTAACAATTTTAACTTTGACATTGTTATTAAAGTGGATGTATTTATTGTCACCATTCAAACTATCTGCTTGAACGATGATAGGATGGAAGAGGGAATGTGGGAGAGAGAGGGATAGAGAGAGAGAGAGAGAGCGAGAGAGAGAGAGAGAGAGAGAGAGAGAGAGAGAGATAGAGAGCGGGAGAGAGAGAGAGAGCGGGAGAGAGAGCGAGAGCGAGAGAGAGAGAGAATGAGAAGCGTTACTATAGATAGAATAAAGAGGAATGAGAAAAAAAGGGTGAAATCAACGAGATGAAGAGAGAGGAATGTGACGTCAAGGAGATCAAGGAAGTATAAAAACAAAAAAGGGCAACATAGAAAGTAAAGAATAAAGAGAAAGTAAAAGGAGAAGAAAGGGCGTAAAATGTGAAGAAAATGAGTTCTTTACATTTATTATGTAAAAAATTATGAATGAATTGAATTCTCTGCGTTGTTTGACGACAAAAATCCATTTTATAAAATAGTTTCAGCTGAGTATGATTGTAAATATAGCATAAATAATACCGCCACCGCACTGAATAAACATAGGTGCACGTTGTTATTGTTATATTTATTTTTATTTTATTCTTCTTGTTCATCCTAACCTCCCTCACTTCTATTAGATAGTTTATAACGTTGTTATCGTGGTCGTTTCATCATCAAAACAGTTGTTATTTGCTCGTTTCATTCCTATGCATTAAGCAATAACGTGCATTGTGTCGTTCCGCTGAAAGACTTTTTTAATACCATCTGTTTGTATGAATTTGTTTCGTTACAGCAGAAAGGACATGAAAGCGAAGAAAAGCAGAAAAACGTGGTTGAGTGACGACATAAGCAGAAGAACTGAAACAAATAAAACGCGTAGGTCCAAGTGTAACAATGAATATTGTAGCGACAATGGAATGAATGACTTATGCACATCGTCAACAAAACCAAATACCATCATCAACAAAATATGAAAATAAGAAAAAAAAAATCCAAATGAAATGGAAGAAACAAATCGGTCTTTGTGTGAATAACAAAAAAAAAAATCATTTTTATTGAAATAGTAAATATTTGTGTAAAAAGAGGAATCATCACTAATGTCTCAACGTGGGAGAGAAAGGAAATAGAGGGTGCAAGAAAGAGAGAGAGAGAGAGAGAGAGAGAGAGAGAGAGAGAGAGAGAGAGAGAGAGAGAGAGAGATAGAGAGAAAGAGAAGAAAAAGTGAAAGTAAACGAAAGAAAAATAATTCTATGGGAAAATTACAATTCGAATTCTAGTTGCCAGGCGTTGAATTCGTGTTTCGAATACTTTCATATAGCCTATTAACTCGAAGGTATTTTGAAGGATATTAGTTCTCAAAGCCGTAGCTAATAACATTCTTTATATTGTAGTCAATACTAATATATCGGTATTCACCACTCGTGGCTTGATAATGAATGTGAAATGTTGTTCAACTTCAAAAAGAACGCTCCATGTGCTATCAATAGCTATTAGACGATTGCTATGACAATAGAGATGTGATCAAAGTGAATTAATTTACGGGCAAAATGTTTTGAGAATGTGTCAAAGTCAAAACTGAAAAACTTTATCAGTCAAATGCCATCATTAGTTTAGTTGATATAACCAACATGATTCACACAAGCTAACCACATATTCAACTTCTTCATAGCAAATTTTGATAGCCTTTAAAATTAGCCAATTTGGCATCATCAATTCAACTATTTTAATTAATATGATATGGAATATTATCGTTACTCTTATAGTTTCGGTGAATGAAAATGAGAAAATGCTTAACAAACAACAATTGCAACTTAGCTTGAAATGTTACCTTTGTGGTTTCAATGGTTTTCAACCCAAGTTGATAACATACACACGCCAGGACATACTTGAATGTCATCTCACAATTTCAATGTTAAGAAAGCAATGTTTAAAACAAAATATTGTTAATAAAAGGCTCTGTATTCCAAATAGTTTCGAAATGTGAAGTTATGCAAACAATTTCGAGTCATTAATATTTTGGAAAATTATAAGATTATCATGAAACTTTAAATATTTGATTTTATTGGAATATTCAACCGTTGTTGTGTCATTAAACCAGTTCATCTTATTAACTATTTAGAAGCTATTCAAAACCAAGTTTCTGCACAATTAATCATATGGTGCACAATTCTTTTGCCAAATTCGTATGTTCGTTCTTTGATTTTGTATTTTCTTCTCTTTTTATAATGACATTCCTTTTGTTGTGTATCGCCCATTCTGACGTAAATACATGGAAAATGCTCGATTTGTTGCTATGCAAACACATGATTCTTTGCGTATCAAATTGATTATCTGAATGAAGAATGAAGAAAGGACAAACAAATATTTTAATGACGCACAAAAGCTTATTGTACTTTACGAGAAGCATTTTTTTTTTTTTTTTTTGTTCCGTCTTCCTTTTCTGGTTGGCTGTATTGCTTTGCGATGAATGTCATTCTGAATGAATTGTGCGATTCAACTACAAAACATTACATACATTCATTCGAATGTGAAAAGCAACAAATACAACAGATACACAAGAATCCACCGAAAATTCCGTCCATTTTCTTCTATTCATTCATCTCGCATCCATTGTATTTGCATTCAATTTTACTGATTCTTTTATACCATTTTACTCGATGCATATAAGTTGCTATCATTTGCACAATGTATGCATTTTGAATCTGTGTCTTTCCATCACTTTTCTTTCTTTCTCTCATTCTTTCTTTCTTATATTCGTTCGATCATTCTTCGTCTTTTTCTTTATTTTTCTCTTTCTTTCATTTCCTCTATCTTACTTTTTCTCTTACTTTCTCTCTCTCTCTCTCTCTCTCTCTCTCTCTCTCTCTCTCTCTCTCTCTCTCTCTCTCTCTCTCTCTCTCTCTCTTGATCTTTATATTTCTCTTATTTTTTCATTTTTCGTTTCAATCTCACTCTTTTCGATTCACTCTTTCGTTCTCTTCCTTTTCCATTTTTTCTTGTTGCTTTCTCTAGTTTCATCTCTCTTTTTCTCTTATTCTGGTTTTTCCTATTGGAGAATTTGTTGGCTCCTTGTGAACGTGTTTGATGCCAAAACACTTTTACCATTATTCGATATATGTAGAGTGAGTGTAAGCTATAAGAAGTTGTTCGCTTGTGCAAACAATTTGCTTATGTGAAAATCATTGCCGAAGTGAAAAAGAGCTAAATGAAGGAAAAATAGGGAAAAAAAGAACTCAACTCCTTGCTCAGTCAATATGATGTGCACACACACACACACACACACACACACACACACACACACACACACACACACACACACACACACACACACACACACACACACACGCACTCACGTGCACATACGTACATGCTCGTAAGTAAAGTGAAAAGAGATATCGAGACACAAAATATTTTTGGTGAGGAATGCTCTGAATGCATTGTAAATTTGGAAAATTGATGATGTGAATCAAAGAGATGCAAAACAGTTCGATCGATATATTGGAAAAAAAAAAGAAGAAAGAAGCAAAAAGAAGTCATTCAACGAACTTGAAAACATCGGTTCGCGCAAGCACGAAGCATTATTTTCATGCTGTTAATGTATGTTTCTTTTGCGTTTGCTATTGTCAGGATAAATAACGGGTGGGCGAAAGAGAGAAAGAGAGAGAGAGAGATGGAGAGAGAAAGAGTGCATTTTGTATTTGTTGTACAATTTGGCGTAGATGCGATACAAAGAATAGGAGATATTCGTGTATTGACTGTTTAAAGAGTGATAAGAGTGCTATTTTTTTCATAAGTCGACTTCATTCTTGTGCATTGTATTTTTTTGGGTTTGGCATTTCAGTCAACAACGATAAACTAAAAGTTATACACTGTGGCAGTGTCGTAATGCTGTCGCGAACACCATTTAAATTACATGAAAAAATAAAATATCAACAAACAACAGAAAAACGATGTGATAAATAGATTTTGTCATGCAGCAAAGCTTGATGGAAAAAACGACTACAAAACAGAAAGAAAAGAACAAAAGAAAAGAAGAAGAAGAAGAAGAAGAAGAAGAAGAAAAGGTTGATGACAAGGAAGAAGGAAAAAAGCGATTTAAATTGATAAATTACGATTCTAAGTTGAAATTAACTGTTTTAACATTGCAAATTGTTTCAAATATAAATTAAAATGTAAACTGCAACATTGGCAATGACAATGCCATAAAATCTGTTGATTTGGAAATGGGAATTTGCCTTTCGGCAAAGTGCTGTCTGTCTCTATAAAAACTTAAAATATACTGAAAATGTAACCAACCGAAAAAGTAAATTTCTGCAACAAAAACTTTCTGCTGAACTTAACCATAATGAAAATTCCTTTGTGCATGTCATTTGGAAAAGAAGAAAACTTTTGTGTTGTCAAAAATGTATTTATTTCTCACTCAAACATACATAAATGGGATTCAATTGGTTTGATTGTTCTTTTGAATCTTTGTTCTTTTTGAATATCCAATCCGTTGAAAACATAAATATGGCATTAATGGTGTGCATTGTTTTTCGATTTAGTCTATCAAAAGAAAATGTGCGTAGATTTAGTGGTAGCATGGTAGCGCACAAAAACCAAAGCAAAGCAAACCAAACCAAAGAAACAATAAAATCATTTTCTCTGATAAATTTCAATGTAAAAAAGCGAAAAAGAAGCACAACGCAAAAAAGCACACAGAAAATTTATCATGTTATTTTCTGTATCTTTGTTTCAGAGGGGGCTACGTGCAATTTATGCTCTCGGAAACTGCTGCAATTGGATTTATTGCTCGATTCGTATTTTCAAGTAACAATGCATGTTAAGCTTTTTGAATGTTGT
Organism: Resseliella maxima; assembly: GCA_029041755.1. Lineage (NCBI taxonomy): Eukaryota > Metazoa > Arthropoda > Insecta > Diptera > Cecidomyiidae > Resseliella > Resseliella maxima. The sequence continues at coordinate 448,095 of JAQOWM010000637.1, read as the reverse complement.
ATGGATCTTCATTTTGGGCACGGAATAACAATGAACCAAACCGAAAATTTTCTCCAAAACTCTCGCTTCCCGAGACTAGATTTAGTTATTTCGATTCAATGGCTTGATTCAATTAGAGAATGTGTTTTTACGCAATGGAAATGGAACAATTGTAACGACATCGGCATTGAAATAAACAATTTTGTCATTTACACTAAACCACCATCGCTTTCTCATACTCGTACAACCAATTCAATTCAACCCAAAACAAAATATACTTCACTCACATTGCAATCCAAAAACTAAATTCTACTTAACGCTCTTGCTCTTTACTTGAACTCGTTTGATAGCCTTTGAATAACACCAAACTCGGTCCAATGGATTACACAGTTACGTGCATTATTCATGGACTGACTTCAAGAATGGATTTGTTTATGCAATGTTTCCAACACTGTCCAACATCGACTTATAGATATTGTCATTCGGTTTGCCCTGTGAATAAACGAAAATGCACAAGCGTAACACGTTTACTTGGCCTTTTCTAATTCATACTACCGAATTTCTATCTATCTATTGCTATCGTTTGCAATTGCTCTCGTTATCGCCCCTTTCTCTATTTTCTCCTATCTCCTTCTTTTTCCCATTCTCGATTCTTTGCACTCTCAAATCCTTTCTACTCTCTTGGCGCTAAAATAGCGTGTTGACGATTATCAAAGCAAGCCTTTGGTCAATGTCCAAAATGAATTTGCCAACCAATGTCGTTCATATGTTTTTATTGGATTTTAGTTAAACCAAATGGGAATGTATGTCAAATTGATTGCAAATCCGAATCGAAGCGGTTGATGCGATTGGAAAATCTACCATTAGAATATTTTTAAACAGCTTGAGTTATGTCGATGCGATTTGAGATGAGCATTATTCTGATATTCAAAGTAGTGCGAGAGAAAGAGAGAGCGAGGGAAAGAGAAAGAGAGAGGGTGTGGAAGAAATGGAGGAAGAGAGTGGGTGATAGAGAGAGAGAGCGAGAGAGAGAGAGAGAGAGAGAGGGGAGAGAGAAGGAGAGAGAGAGAGAGAGAGCGAGAGAGGGAGAGAGAGAGAGCGAGAGAGGGAGAGAGAGAGGGAGAGAGAGCGTTAAACAGTAAGAATCTTAGTTGAAAGATAAAAGCAAACCATGATATTGTAATCGCTGGTGACTGTGGCCTTTCCAGAATGAGCTGTGTTTAATCTCTCACCTCTCGCTTGGCTTTAAGCTCAACAGTTTATTTTCCGTAAAATGGTAACGGGCATTCTCTGAAAGCAGAGAATAAAATCCAGATTTAAGCTGACACTAGTTTTTTTTTTCCATTTTTTCCTCACCCTCTCTCACTATCTCTCTTTTCATTGCTTTCTCTCGCTCATTGTATATTTTTTCATTCAGTGTCCTTGATGGTAGCGTTGATATTTACTGCACTTATTTGTTTATTTTTGGTAGAAAGTGCAGGGGGCAAAATGAAAAAATAAAAATTGATCGGGTCATAAACAAAAACCTGAGCGACCGACAGTGTAACAAAGTCGCAGAGAATTTAATCAAACGAAAAAAATAAAAAAAAAAACAAAAACCAAAAAAAAAAAAGAATTGGGTTAAAAGGCGGTCTCACACACATACACAAAATCTACACAGCACATGCATAATTTGTATTTTATTCCATTTTAGACAACCATAACCCCGGATATCTGTCTCTCACTCGTATGCTCAGGCTCACACTTGCCAACTCATACCAAACAAAAAAAAAAAAAAAAAAAAAACAAACAGCTCATGTACACGGAACATAACGAATTTTATGAGATTATAATATGCTATCGTTTCAACCATACGCTTACAATATGTACAGCATCAGCTATAAACATTGTATAATAACGAATATGGAATGCATTTTGAGCGCTGACACACGAAACATCACCATGTATGCACACAAACACACACATTTCTCAACATACGTTCGGTTGATGGTTTTGGCATCGGGAAATCGCATAGAAAATTGTTGGATAGTCTGATTATTTTGTTATAGTTGAAATCTATTCATTTGGTTTTCGGTCTCGCTTCTCTCTTCACTCTCTTCCCTTTCTTCATCACCCATCTTTTTCACTATATCTCTCTCTCTCTCTCTTTCTCTCACCATCGCTCTCCGTATTGCTCACTTATTCTATCTCTTGTTTGCTTCGGCAATTGCTGTTCATGTTTATACGATATGTTTAGCACGTTGTCTATATATCAGGCTCAGCGCCGCGCTCTTTATGATACCATCGAACCAAAGTAATGATGATAACCGTAAGCAAAGCTCATACATACAAAGAAAAGTGAGTGAGAAAATTGTGTGAGAAATAGAGAGTGGGACAAAGAGAGAGAGAGAGAGAGAGAGAAAAAAAAATAGAGATGGTGGACAATAAAATATGATAACATAACGAAGTAACCGCACTTATTGTGCGATATATTTGAAAAGTAATTACGGTATGTACGGTGTTTGAAAGGACTCAACATAAATGACAAAGAGACACACGATCTGATGACGTATGCATGGATCAAAGTTGTGGCTTTTGATATGAAATTTATAGATATCACCGTATAAAATAAATTGCAGATCGAGAGAAAAAGAGAGAAGAAAGAAAGAAAGATGTACAGAGGAGAACAAAAATGTATGGATAGATGGAAAAGGGCCACTATATCGCTTGTAGCAAATGGAACGAATCAAGAATGATACGTAAAAAGACTTTAACTACAATATATAAAAGAGATGAAAATAAAAAGAAAAAAAAAACAGAAAAATAAAGTAAAATAAAAACACACACACACACACACACAGGCACAACGATATAAAAGCATTAAATATTACGCTTGATCCATTTATGTTTCGTTTTCATAGCAAATGCACATTTCATGCGCTAAGACCATTTCTTCTTGGATTTCATGTACAGTGCATTTTCAGTGTTTCTTCATCTATGGTGGCATATGACTTGTGCATTTCTTAGCGCACACTAAACCGACGAAAAAAAAAAATTGAGATGGAAAATGATGAAGAAAAATAAAAGAATGTCAGATGAATTGAAGAAAATCAAGTTTGAGAAAGATAATAAAAAAGAAGAAGAAGAAGAAGCAGAAGAAACCCATGAGCAAATATGTACAACCGTATAAACATACATTATAGATAAATGTATCTAAGATAGACGAAAGATGACTGGTCTAGCTGAGAATCGCGCGCAGCCGATTATCAAGCGCATTTAATGTTCGCTTTTTTCTCTGTATATTTGTCTTGGTTTGCGTGACTGTTTGTAGCAAAGACAAAATGAGTTTTTTGCTATTGGTCATGGTAATACTTATAGCATTTATTCACCAATTTATATTTTTGCTTCGCATGTGACGCATTGTAAATGGGTTGGAAAGATGTTGATGTTGTGAATTTTGAAACGTGCAGATATTTGGACGACTTTTTTTTTTTTTTCTTATTTCACACACAAACGCAATATATACTTTGTGCACACACACATTCCCGAGAATAATGCGAATAAATGTGCACGGGCTGAGGCTAAGTAAAATACACCAACCGGATCGAAACTGAATTGTTCTTTATTGTTTAGACCAACCATTTTCATCAATTTTCACAGTGCGTTGTATTTTCGTTTTTTTTTTTTTTTTTTCGTTTTCTATTCATTCTTTCTTCTCATGTCATAACCATAAATAAAATAAAAGAAAAACCGATACAGTGTGCTGATAGAATAAAGTAACAACAACATGAAGAGGAAAAAAAAGCAAATCTTAAGCATTATTGTTGTCTTTCATTCGATATCCGAAACGCAAAACGGAACACACAAAAATTGCACAAGTTCGATTCAATGTTATTATTCCTCAATCCTCATCATTGGGTGCTCATTTTTTTCTCAAACTTTCTTTCACTCACTCTCTCCCCCTTTCTCTCCCTCTCTCTCACACTCACACTCACACTCACACTCACACTCACACTCTCTCTCTCTCTCTCTCTAACTCGTTTTTTCTCTCTTAATTTTCCTCAATCTGAGTGTTGTTGACTCGGTTTTTCGTAGTTCTTCATCAGATCAGTTTAGTTCTTGCGCCTTAACTCTTTTTTGCAAAAACAAAAAAAAAGAAACACAGATATAGAAAAAATAACCCGTAGAAAAAAAGAAAACTTGCACTGGGTTTTGGGTGTTATAGGATTTTCTCGGTAAATTTCATTGACTGAACATAAGCATTACGATGACGATGACGATGTGTTCGTGTACAGATAAATAGATTTAGAACATTGTACACACCATGTTTATCAATGCATGCATGCTTACATTCAATCTTGTACGCGCTCAATGCTGATAGAGCAAACTAACGAAAGAACCAACCAACCAGCGAACGAACGAACGAACGAACGAGCATATAATCTCAATCAGCTTTTTATGAGCCGCATCAAATCAAATACATGACATTGATTAAGAGTTTTAACACAATTTACCATATCATATTGGATATTATTATTGAATATCGTATTTGAAATCGGTGTGCGTAAATTATTTTTCAAAACAATTTCGGTTTTCGATTGGGCAAAATGGAAACGTGCCAATTGCATGCACGTTGTGTGCACTGATGCTGTTATTCGCATCCCAAGAGAGGAAACGAAAAACAAAAAATATTAGCAAACAGAGAGATAACATTACAGATAATGTATGAATGAATGAAAGGAACATATAGTGCGAGGGGAAGAGAGAGAGAGAGAGAGAGAGAGGAAGAGAGAGAGAAATTTACAGAGAAAACGATTAAACGTATTAAAGCAAGAGGCAGAGGGAAAGTGTGCAAAGAAGAGTAAATGTGAATGCGAGATAAAGGGAGAGATTGAGCAGGCGTGATTGAAATCACACCGACCAATTGAATGGCAAAAGTTCAAAATTACAAACTAATTCTATTATTTATTCAATATAATTCACGTAATTCGGCTGTTTAATTCAAAATGCAATCAAAGAGTGTATGGAGGCCGGTTTCACTTCATTTTTTGAATTGGTGATTTATCGGAATTTATACAATTTTAAATGCGTGACAGGGGAATTTAGTTTTTTTGAAATGATTGATTTAATTGTAATCGATGTGAATGTTCGAAAAATGTGTTAAATTATTATTGAACTGATGGGCGTGAGTGCGTGTGTGTGAGTATGTGGATTCATTGAAAAATAAATTTGTTGAATTTTGTGGTGTTTTGTGCGTGCCATCGAACGAGGAAATTGAAGTAAATTGGAATTGAGTCTTTGATTCGTATGTGTATGTGTATGTGCATGTGTGTGTGTGTGTGTGTAAATATATTTGTAGAGTATGGGCGATAAAAAGTGGCTGCTGGTGGTGATCAGTTGCTTGGGGCGACGCATGGGTTGGAAACGAAATCGAAAATGCTTTGTAATGCAAAATATCGGCAATTCGATGATACAATTCAAGTAATGTTCGCACTGTTGGAGCACGAATCGAATCATTCTTTCCATATTTGCTTTCAATTGGTCGTCATCGAATCTGTTTCGACGTTTTTCTTTTTTCTTCAAATATATCGATTTGGTCTTTACATTGCTGCACATTTCATTCTTTCATTCGTTCAGCATAAATGTTTTTTTTTTTCCTTTCGGTTCTTCAAAGAGAACGCTCTCTCAGAACATTCTGCTCTGGTTGATACTATGAGCCACTTGTGAATTTTTATTTCATATGCTTTTTTGACTTACAAGTTGATCATCAAGCCCATGTATGTGGCTATATCGCATTTGAATCAAGCTAAACAAGAGTGCGGCCAACAGTGTATTGGTGTTAAAGCAGCTTGCTACATGTTGTTGTGTTATTTGGTCTAGTGTACTGCTTGTTCTTATTCCATTTCTTTCTCTCGCTCTCTTTCTTTCTCTTTTGCTGTGTGTGTGTGTATGTCTCTTGATTTGCTTTCAACGAACTTTTTTTTTCTCTCGTCTATTTTTCCATCTTCGTTGCGTCTATCTCTTCGTGCAGACAGCCGAAGCACTGTTTCTCTTCAAGCCGAAGCACTCCGTTTTTCATTCGCTCTTTCTCTGTTTCGAATACGTACGCCGCCGCCGTCGTCATCATCATCATCATCATCGCACTGATAGCCGTTGCTGTTGATGTTGTGCTATGCGATGTGCATGGCATGTTGCTGCTAGTTTACCATACCCATTCGCTCTTTGGATGTGGATTATAGTACATAAAATGAGTGTTGGTGCTTGTGATGCAAGTCTTAGCCGTTGTAAACTTTAGTCACCTGTGAATGTTCGAACGCGAAGCACGCAATCAAAATATTTCTCTTTCGCATCGACTCTTCGTCTCTTCAACACGACATACAACAACAGAAAAGTAAAAAAAAAGAAAGAAACAAGAAGAAAATAGCGCAGCAATTCACGAATAAAAAAAAAACACAAAATATTAATAAATATTTTATCCCGTTCAATACGTGTGTGTTCTTTTTCCACATTGTGTGTTAAATTTGTTTTTGGTTTTCTACATGCAGAATAAACGATAAACACTCATAACCATTACCAGTTCAGTTATATATTATTTTTGTTCGTTTGTTGGTTTTTTTCATTTCGAGTTGAATTTTTTTTTTGTTTTTGTGTTAAGTTTTTCGTTGATTTTCACATACGAAAAGGAAAAAAAAAAACAGCAGTGCTTTGAAAGTTTGTGTTTATGTTTTACGTTGACAGTAACATTTTTGCGCCAACGAATTTTTCCACACATTTTTATTGAGAAAACAACAACAGAACGAAAAGAGAAAAAAAAAATTACACGTTTTTTTCGATTCCGATTTTTTTTTTTTGTATTCAAAAACTTCAAACACATTTCAACTGATTGGATATTTTGTTGTTGTTTTTTTTTTTCGTTGGTTTGTTATTCTTCTATTCCGATGAAAAACAAATAATCGTCTAAAATTACAAAATCGACACATAGATCCAAACGATTTTGGTCTTTTCTCCTTTTTTTGTTGGGATTATTACCATCACCGCACAGCGGTAGCACATTTTTGTTTACATTTTTGAGCATCCAACAAGATTGTTACGTTTTAATATTTTTGTTTGCATCGGTTGTTTGATACAAAACTTGAACAAAAAAAAAAAAAAAAAAAAACAACAAAAAATTGAAAAAAAAAAGAAAAAACGAAAAAAGAAATTTAAACATAAAACAGACAACGAGAAGACAAGAGAAGAAGCAAAAAAAAAAAAAAAATTAAATAATAAAAAAACGGAGCCAAAATCAAACGAACGTTGAATTTTATTTTCCTCGAAAATCTTGACGAAAGCTTCAAATCGAAAACTATGCTTTTTATTGTACATTCAACGCGTGTGTTGTGACTGTTAGTAAATTTTTTTTTTTCTTACATATTGTTATCGTTATTATTCGTTGCAACGTCAAGCACAAAAATTCTATTTAATTTTGTTCTTTTGTAATATTTGAGCGCATAATTTTTGACGAGATTTTGTATTTTTGATTAACATTTTTTTTTTTTTTTGACTCATTCGTTCACATTTGTTCAGTTTTCATTATTGGTTTGTTTTGTTGTCGCTGGAAAAAGTTCAAAAGATACATTTAACAAGAGAAATAACGAGAAGGAGAGAGAGAGAGAGAGAGAGAGAGAGAGAGAGAGCGAGAGCAAAAAAAGAACCAGAAGAACACCAGAGAAAGAAATAAAGGCGCTTGTTGAAATATAACAACAACAACAAAAAAAAAAGAAACAAATAAAAAAAATATATATAAACGACACGACGACGAATGTAGAATGCAAACAGTAACAAAAACAACAAAAAGTAAATCCACGTAAATGCATTTAATAATTATAAATAACTGAATTGCTGAACTGGGATAATTGCTACACGTGAGAACTCTGCCACTTCATATCGCGTACCCGGTGCTAAGGAGGTAATGAACAGAAACGAATAAAAATTTAAATTTCATTTTATTTATTTTTTTTTTTTTTTTTTTTTTGTCATGCTCGTTTTTTTTTCTCTCATTTGCAAATATGTTTGAAGAAAAACACAAACAGAACAATGGTTTAAAGTTTTATTTGTGTATGTGTTTTGTTTTGAATATTACAGGTTCTGGTTTTATGTACAATTTCTGAACTGAAGTTGTATAGTTTGTATGCTTTGCAACAAACGTACAGGTTGTTGTTTCCCTCTATCTATGAGTGTGTTTTAAATGAAAATGCGTTGCATTTTAAATGAGGGTTACACTTAACAAATGGTTCTCACTATTTTGTGCAATTTCACACACCTACACACACACACACACACACACACACACACACACACACACACAAAATATACACCTGCGTAATAAAATGTTCACGGCACGTATTTTTCGCCCGGCTTCCGAATTATCCATATTGAAAATGGAACGGCAAATTCGTAGATAAAAATAGGTTCATTTGTATAATATTTTGTTTTTGCATAAGAATGAATCGGATCATAGTTGTGCTTGAGAAATGTAAGGCTATGTATATTTAGTTCAAATTCGTTACAAACCAAAGTTAAATTCCCTCAAATGCGTAAAATTTTATGTTGAAGAGAGCAGAACTCAAATTTATACCGACTGAATTACTTCCGGGAACATTCAATTATTGCAATAGATACGAATGCTTGATATCGTTTCGATGATAATTAGTTGCTAATATCTGTTACTGTTTATGTCGAAAATTAGATCGTCTTAGCATTCAGTGCGTGGTAAAGCATTTGTCGATTATTCATCGGAAAATTTGTTAAATCAGCAGATTTTGAATTTAATATTATTAGCATTAGTGAATTTCATTCATCTATAAAATATTTTAATTGAGTCACACACCTATTTGGGACAAACATAAATGATTATTCAAATGTGCTAAGTTCATATTACATTTGTCATCATATTTTATACCAATTCGTACAAATTCCATCACACGTGCGTCGCACATTCCTCTTGTTCAAATCACAAAATTACCGTTAAACATTTTTCAACGAAATTCAGTTGAAAAAAAAAAAACCTCTTCTACTGCATCCCAATTCATACACATTTCTTTGCAAACATACAAAAATTATCTTTTCGTTTATTCATCACGTATTTTTTCCGTTGTATTCTTAATCCCTATCAAGTTGAATTGTATCGCATTTATAAAACATACTATATGAAAATACGAAAGAAGACACACAAAAACAACAACAAAAATAAGTGATTACATTCGATTAATATTCAAAAAATATATCTTCATTTGGTATTTCAAGATAGTCACTGGCACCATTATAGAAATGAATAACAATACAGATGACAAAACAATCACAGAATAATAATATACAAACTTCTTAAAAATGACTGAACAGAAATGGTATCAGGGCAAATATTTATTCACATTTTTCTCGATGCTTGAATTGAATGTTGAACCTTGAAATGGCTGTCGGTGACAAAAAGCCAAAAAAAATAAGCAAACAAACAAAAAAATATGCTTCTTTTCCAGCAAACGCACACACACACACACACACACACACACACACGCACAAACACAGTTGATGTGATTTTGTATGGTGTTAGATTATGAATTCGCATTATGACTTGTGAAATCAAACAATTCAAACTTAGCGAAAATGAGCAAAACGCTCAGTGCTATATGGTCATATAAAACTTGTATAATGCAAGAAAGGGTATATTATGAAGATTCTATGGGAAAAAACGTCAAAAGAACAAGAGAACAACGACGAATGATAATGACGGAAAAAGGATAGGGAAAGAGAAAATGAATGAGAAAAAATGATTGAGAAAAAAGATGGAGCGATGAAAAAGAAGAAGTTAACCGGCAAATAATAACATTCTCAAGATGAATGCGTTGTATTAACGCTCAACGTTCAGATGACTTCATAAAAACTAATCTCCACCAAAATTGTAGACGCACCATATATACACACCCAGAGAAATAGAGAATGAGAGAGAGAGAGAGAGAGAGAGAGAGAGAGAGAGAGAGAGAGAGAGAGAGAGAGAGAGATAGAGAATGAGAGAGAGAGAGAGGGTAAACAGACATCCAAAAATTAAGTTAACTCATTGAGACAAAAGATTTCATTTCGAGTTCATTGAACAACACGAAAAAGAAAAGAGAGAGACACAGAAGAGAACAAAAAAAAAGAAAAATAAATAAAACAAATGGTAAACGAACAGCAATGAAGCGAATAGGCTTGCTGACTTAGTTAAACACATTGAGAATATAGCAAACGATAATGACAAGACACACTTTGTATTCAACATTTAACGCACCATTCATCGATCTCTTAACGAAAACGCGCAAATCCTATTCATTTTCGACTGATTTCTTTTGTACGACGGTAATACAGTGTTGTTTGTGTATTTGACAAAAATCATTTTTACACATTCTATTTACCGTATATATATCTTATTCTTATGGATGTGCTTGTCCTCTAACAGTTATAATAAACATGTATCATATCGTTTCGTCAAACGAATTACCTAATCTAAGCATTTGTTGGTGTTGATGATTTACGGCATTTATTACGAGAAATGAATGATAAAGAATAAAATGGAAATAATCACAAAACGATGAAGAAGAAGAAAAAGATGAAGAAAAAGAAGA